>QRAA01000063.1:0-72998 GCA_003670145.1 Fusarium subtropicale
GGTTAGAGATATATATATATATTAGGGAAGCTAATTAGCTAGGGCCTATAGGCCTAACTATATAGTCTGGTGGGTCCTTACACCTGAGGCACCCACCAGCCAACAGAATCAATTTAACGAATATGCCACGTTATGAGTCTGGGCCTTGAGCAAAAGGACCTGCTTGGTAAGCTGTGAAACTGAGGCTATCGTCAAACGCGGGGAATGACGTCAATTGTGGGAGTCTGTTAGAGTAATCAACACTACAAGTATCTAAGGACTTAAGATAAAAGAAGCATTCATCCATACCAATTTATACACGATCAACTCTTGTAATCGCAAGCTAGTCCTCTTCTCATCATGTCATTCACCACAGAATCATACGATCCTCTCACGGCAGACTCATGGCTCGTCTGCGACACCTGCGGCACTCAATTCCCTACCGCTGATCGCTCCGCCCTGAAAACATGCCACATCTGCGACGATCCTCGCCAGTTCGTCCCGCCCTCTGGCCAATCTTTTTCTACTCTGGGTGAATTGAAGAAGCACTTCAAGAACGAATGGGTAGACTGTCCGTCGGATCCGAACGTCACCTTTATCCACTCTACTCCCAAACTAGCTATCGGCCAGCGCGCTATTCTTATCAAGACCCCCAAGGGAAACATCCTTTGGGATTGTATCACGCTGTTGGATGAAGAGACTGTGAGGAAGATTAAAGAGAAGGGAGGGTTGAGAGCGATTGTTATAAGTCATCCGCACTTTTATAGTGCGCATGTTCAGTGGGCGAGGGCTTTTGCTTGTCCGGTGTACATCTCATCTGAAGACAAAGTCTGGACTACACTCTCGTCCTCTCACCAGGTTCTTCTCACCGAATCGTCAACGCCGATCCTCGACACCGGCGCGACAGCTATCAAGCTAGGCGGACACTTCCCAGGGTCTTTAGTCCTGCACTACAACTCCCGTCTCTTCATCGCCGACACGCTCATGACAACATCATCAGGCGTAGGGAATTGGGACATTGATGCAACAGGAGCGGAACGTCCATCTCGACCACCGGGCTTGAACTCGTTTTCGTTCCTCTGGAGTATTCCGAATTTTATCCCGCTTGGTGTTGATGAAATGGCGAGAATGTGGCGGGCGTTGAAGGATGTGGAATTCAAGGCTACGTATGGTGGGTTTATGGGGATGGATATTGAGCATGGAGATGTTAAGGAGAGGGTTTTGGAGAGTATGAAGATTCAGGCTGGGTTTATTGGGGAGAAGGATTTTGAGAGTAGAATTGGTGAGTGAGTATGGGCTTTGAGAATCAGTAAGTGAGTATTTGAGAGTAAGATCAATGTTTAATTAAGTATGTTTGTTATTTAATAAATCAGTGTCATTCTGATATCGTGGGTATCGATGCTTGATGCCATTTTCCAACCCGCTTTCCCAACGCCTTAAAAATAGATATTGACAAAAGAAATATGTTATTCCTTCTTCCAGAACTTCCACTTTTGCTTATTGTTTGGTGAAGAAGGACATAAGTAGCGGTTAAGTAGTTCGCGGCCTTCATCGGGAAGGTCAATAACAGACTCGTTGAGAGTATCGATAATAAAGCGGTTTGCTACATCCACAAAATTAATAAAAATCACATGTAAGAGTGGGAGAGGGGAACTTACGCATCAAATCAAGACCGTCTTCTCCAGCATCAACAGCCATGTCTATCCTGGTGGAGTTGTAACATCCGTAGCGAAGCTGCAGCTCGAGCATGCATCTCCACAGCTCCCTTGTTTCGTCGAGCGTCATGCTTTCGCAGCTGCGTTCGGAGCATGTGCTTGCTTGTCTGCTTCGCTGGTTTGTGTCGGTGGTAGGAGATTTGTTGGACATGTCGTTGGTGGGAGGACTCCAGGTTGTGGGTAGGGAGAGAGAACCGGGGTGGTTTTGACGATACATTGTGTAAGTGGTTGATGAGTTGTGTTGAGTTGTGTTTGAAGTGATGCTGAGATTAAAGTTGAGAGAGAAATGAAGAGGTTTATATCAATTCCCCGTTCCCTATTTTCTTTTCTTTTTTCCCGAGTCTGCTCAGGGCGGTTTGGGTTGATGAGTTGTCTCTTGTTAGTGGGGGCCCAATAAGACAGGCAGAACCCTGCTAATAATAAGGCGATGATGATCAAAGCGTAAGTAATAATCAGGTACAAAAAGAAAGATCCTTGTTTTTTTCTTTCTTTCTTTCGGGGGGAGGGGAGAGAATGTCATTATATACTTGTTGCCCAAACGGCGACTACCGATAAGATGGATGGGGTGGGAGAGACTAAAGCTAGAGGTGGGAAGAGTCAGCGGAAAGACGCCTCTTTTTTTTGTTTCATTCACCATTTGTTAATGGTTGTGATAGACTAGTTGATGGTCTTGGAGGGTGGTATTGTACATTGAGTCACATGGGGAATAAACATACAGTACATCCCTAGTAGTAGGTATCGGTGGTAGATCAGAAAGAATACGACATCGTCGACGACGACATCAATGATCGACTCTGCATGAAGCATCATCTCGGCAGTTGAGTACGTACCCCAATCAGTGTACTCCTGTAAACAGGGTATTTGCAGCATCACCCTCTTTTTCTTGG
Source organism: Fusarium subtropicale (assembly GCA_003670145.1). Taxonomy (NCBI): domain Eukaryota; kingdom Fungi; phylum Ascomycota; class Sordariomycetes; order Hypocreales; family Nectriaceae; genus Fusarium; species Fusarium subtropicale. The sequence continues at coordinate 2,582 of QRAA01000063.1, forward strand.
CCAAGAGGGCGCGTGTCACTGGGCACTAGCTCATGATCTGCAGCCCAGAACTACCTAGCCAAGCCCCCGAGACAAGTGTGTGGGAAATCCAGATCAGGCTTGCAAGCCTCAATCCCAAGCCAAGAGAAACAGATACCAGAGGTAGGTGTCACAGGACTAGTATAGTAAACAGGGATCATGATAAGATAGGTAGTTGATAAGCTGTGGAAGATACCGATGAGTAGATGACCTGATTGCGAATAAACAGTCAACAATGACGAGCAATCAGTCAGTCAGTCAGTCAACAATGACGAGAGCATCAGCTAGTCTGTTGCTGATAAGAAAAAGAAAGTTTGTCCCGTGTATATCCGCTGTATCCGGTTGATGAATGATCCGACTCATCCATTGAGTCACTGTCACAAGCCAAGTTTACGGATACAAGGCTGATGGAAAGAAACAAAAGGGAAAAACATGCCGCTCGCCCCGAAAGACCCTGGCGATCCACTAAGCGGAGACTCCCTTTTTAGCAGCAGCAGCATCTACAACCCAAACGCCATTCTGATAGATGATAGAGAGAGAGAGAGACCAAGTACTAAGGTGAGTAATCAAGCGGTGTGTGGCTTGCATGCAAGGGATGGTTGAGTGAGAGTGACATGCTGTGCATGTTGCACCTAAACTAAATAGACCACTATCATGAATAACAACTCCACTAAACAATAGCAATATATCACAACATGCCTTTCTCTAGACTTCGATATACTAAAGACATACCTATTGAAGGCGACCCCGAAACTGTAACTATCAATAGCTGTGGCGTCACCTTTCGTGGCTTCGCTAGCTGTGGCGCTGACCAGACCGTCGAGACTGTTTAAGAAAGTTAATTCATTGAAGCTATCAATAAGGGATGACAGCTGGGGGAATGTTCCTGATCCCGGCAAGTTACATCTTGTTTTGGTTACATTTGCTGCGTGACAAGGTCAACATCAGGGAACTCGGGTCGTACACATCGAACGATCTGTTCGTCAGACATTTAATTTAATTCGTGGTTTAAATAAGCAATCGCGATGGAATGCGGCAGTGTCCGTGGCATCTAGATGTAGATCATGAGATGGTAGAGCTTGGAGATAGTCTGAGAGGTGCTCTTGAGTTGAGTTGAGAGGTGCTTGAGTTGAGCTGAGAGGTGCCCCTGTCAGCGCTAGAACGACCGAGCCTGAGAGCTGCGATTAAGCTGTTTGATTGGTCAGATTACATTTTATATGGAGCACCTCTCAGGTTGTCTTAAGCACCTCTCATTTCAACTCATACTGTCACAAACTCACCTCTTGCACACAGATATGACCATCATCTCAAAATAAAGAATTAATTAACCATAGATCTAGGTATCGGCCTACAAATCTTCAAAGCAAATCACATCATTTACTTACAGCTCTGCCAATAGTCACAGCTAGTGTTCAATAGCTGACACTTCAGCCCATCTTAAACCCCTTCTAGCTCCGAACGACAGTCAATAGCTCAGTCCCCTATTTGCAGTCAAATAGAAAATACAAATAGAACCCAATTGATCAGTTCTTGGACTTCAATTCTTGTTTATCTGTTTTAGCAGCTGTCGCTCGTTATTTGTCGTGCTAACATGCGTTTCGCTCTTTTATGTTCAATTGCCCTTGGGGCTAATACTGTTATTGCGAGTGTTTGTAAACCTCGTCAGTCGAGTGATACCAGTAAGTAATTGACTGTATTTGTATCAAGTGGTGATCACTGTTGACTGGGTTAGGTGTTGTGCCTGTGGAGGCTACAATTTCGACTGCTTCGGAGTCCAGCTCTCCTACAAGCACGAAGCTTGAGACAATTGACGATACAACCTCAGCTACAACCATCGTGACTTCAGATGTAGCAGTCACTGCTACTACCGGGTTTTCTACGAGTGCCGCGACACCAACTTCCGAAGACGAAACAACAACCCTCCCCGGAACCACCACAATAGCCACTCCACCCCTGGAAATATTCCAAATTATCGCTCCAGAGCACAACTTCCAAGATGAATACCTCATCGGCCGCAAAACCACCTCCCAAGTAATAGGCTTCGACCTAGAACCCCAATCTAGCATCCCAACCCTCACATTCTCCATCGAAGCAGAGACATCTTTCGTTCGCGAAGTAGACGGGATGTACTTGTGCATAGAATACACCTCGCCCTCCTCACCAGGCCAACTGCAACTCTGCAACAAGGATACTCTGGGAAATGGGTGCTGGAGTTTACTTACCTGTGAAAAGACGGATGAGCGCGGCCTTGAGTGTTCTGTGCCGGCTGCGACGTGTGGGTTTGATATGAACACGGGACAGGTCGTTTGTAGTGACTTGGAGGGTGTTTTCACGCAGTTTTACTTGGTGTGGGATGGGGACTCGAATGGGTTTACTCTTTGTTGCCTTGTGACAAATGATCGATTTCACTCATTATCACTTAATGAATATATAAACATAATAGAACAGCAAGTAAAGAATTTAGTCTATCGAATCACAATGTCGGACTTGTACATGACAAAAAGTTTATTAAAAGAAAGACAAATGAATAAAGACAAAAACACAATCTATCGCAATGACTCGCATATAAAGAAGGCAACCCTTACTGAACAAGTATTGCAATTGAATCCATATTGGGTCATATCCTAGGAACAACTGGCCACGTTTCTGGCGCAAAAGCCAACCGACCATCCCGTCGAAATTCCACTGGATTGATGTGGCAGCTTTAACTGCATGTCTGGCGTACAGTTATTAGACATTATGGTGATTAGGAAAATAGCAATCGACGTTGTCGTCAACGGAACATACTCGCGCATCCTAACACCTTCATATTAGCATGATATGACCCATCATTCTGACCAAGACTTACTTTTGGTGCGGCCTTTTGGCTCATAGTCTGCACTGAGGATCTTCGGGGGGTCGGTCTGCACATCGCTTTGATGTAGGGAGTCGATGCCAACACTGGCCTAGGCTGTGTATGGTAGCCCATGGCCTTCCCGGAGCCGGAGACAGTGACTAGGTCCAGATGACCCTGTGGCCATTGGAAAAGCTGGGGCCTTTTGCGCCAGTGTCTTCTCTGGCTCTTCATGAGCGTGGCTTTCGATAGGCACGATTTGTCCCATGGGATCGAAATCATCGAAGGAGGGAAGAAGGTCCAAATGTTCGGCTGCACCAGCCATTGCTCCAATAGCAGTGAGGTGCCATTGGATTTCCAACATGTCGATAAAGTTTTCAACATCTTCTTCTGGCATCTTGATTGTGTGGATGTAGCCAGAAAGAATGGGCAAAAAGGTGTCAGCCTGTGAGGCTACAATGAAACCACCGTCGGGGTGGTTAGGCGCCGGTGAATCGTTCCTCTCATGGGCGATCCTCTTGTCAGCCATGGATGACATGGACCCGCTGGTACCTGTGATCTGCATCTTTTCGGTGGGTTTATCCCAATTCTTAGGCATAAAGATGAATTGAACAAGAACGTTGCATTCCTGGATCTTAGGGTTTTCGGGATTTGAGACCTTTTCGGTACGCTTCCATTTCAAACCGAAGTAGGTGCGCGGCCACCAATCATGTAACGTATTGCTCATGTTCACCATGTTCCATGGTCTGTCGGTGGTTCCGAGATCCGTAGGAGACGCTACGAGTTTGGTCAACCTGTCGTACCGCTCCTCGCTCAAGAAGGCTCGGGCGGCTTTGAAGAAAAGTTTGGTCTTGCCGACGTTGTCTTCGGATTTGTTCCATGAAAAGGGAACAATGTGGGCAACTTGACCATGGGATGTCCTTGTAAAAACGCATTGCTTGTTGTCCCGTGCACGGCAAGCATCCAACGCGTTCTTGTTACGACCTTTACCTTTTGGAGTAAAGGCGGTGTCATTGGGAGGCAATACCTCAGGCTCTTCGTCGGCGACTTGACCTTTGGGAATCTCTTCGCCGAGTGCTTCAATTACGTCAGCTTCTCTAGCCTGGTCTAAAGCCTTTTGGGCTGTAGTCTCTTGGCTTTGAGCCTTGAGTCGCTTTGATTGTCTCTGACCACCGATTTGAGGTGATCGTTTGGAATTGGCAACTGCCTCGGCCATGAGGCGGTCGGCGACTGAACCACTAAGGACTTTAATGGGTCAGCATATGCACTCGTGTTGACTTAAGTAGTGTATAACTTACAGTGACGGATCAATCCACCCATCAGATAGAGTCTCTGTTCGAGGTCTTTACCCGTTTCTCCATGGTACAGATGCCCGCCTTTCTCCAGGGATGCAATGGGAACCTGCAGGAGTGTAGCAGCGTGAACTGGGGTGAGTTCAAAGTTTGGGTTATGACTACGAATTCGCTGCTTGATCATTAGCGCACGAGAGCATCTGATGTCTTTGGTTGCATGCAGATCGGACACAAATGGATTCTCGAACACCGGCCGAGCTTCCAGCATTGTCTTAGTTGCTGCAATTCTTTGGGGTTGTTGAATATGAATTTCGTCGTCAAAAAGGGTTTTGACTTTGGCCACGAGCCTTTCATAGGCCGGAGGTCGGTTCGCCATAGCGAAGATGGAAGATGGAAGATGGATGCTGGATGATGGAAGATGGATGCTGGATGATGGATGATGGATGATGGAAGATGGAAGATGGAAGATAAAAGAGGAGGAAGACTTGTGGTGGTCAAATAAAAACTGAACTGAGTAAACAGAAAACGGCGTCTGCCTCGAAAATCGCGTCTGCCGGCTGTCAGGCACCTGGCAGCAAGGTTGAATAAAAGTTGAGTAGGTAAACAGAGCAGTTGCCCGGACAATTATGATCACCAGCTACCTAGCTATCAGGCACCAGCATTAGAAACGAATCGAATGTATTCGAAATAAGCATGTGAGCCCCTCTGAGGCCGGGTCAGTCTAGCTTGAGTCACTACCTATGAAAGCATATCCCGACGTTGGAAGGGCTGGAGTGAAGGTAGGGATGCATCATGGCGACATATGCCTCGGGGTATCAGAAGAATTGACCACTGTGACCATAAGAGATGAAATTATTAGGGCAGCTTATGCCATTTAGACTATACTTCTTAGACTACTTATTTCTATACCCTAAGACTTGAAGACATATTTTGCTTAAAGTTGTACCAACCACCAAATAACTACCCTAAGACCTAGGAGGCCAACTTTTCTTCTACCCACTACCTAGATATAGTATCGATATTTGACTCAAGATACACAGGAAGCAAACACCACACTATTTCTTAATAACCCTGACTATAACTCATCACGGACAGTACAATATGTCGTAGTTCTCCTTGTTCGCCCATCTTCTGCAACCTAGAGATATCATGTTCAAATCCAGTTCCATCGACTCATCCAATGAGTTCTCAGTTGTTCATCTACTTTCCTAACAATGGTCCTTTTATTCACAATTAACAATGAGAAGCCGAACATTTGCGACAAGACAACAAAGAGTGACGGAGAGCCATCAAAGCTGTAACATTGACCTTACCGCGGATGACAAACAAAGACCGATCATCTTCACAGGCCTTGTTCAAACTACATATCCCATCGACACTGATGGATGAAGACTTTAAACACCATGCCTGTCAGTGTCTTCACGTCCTTCTTGAGTATAAATAGTTGCTTTCCTCTCCCCTTCTCGGAGTTTTGTTTTCCTCATCAAACCATTCTACTATCTCTCGCAAACAAAACATCTACAGTAACAAATCTACTTGCAACAATCTCAACATTTCTAACCCATCTACATCTACTAAATCTCACATCTACATCTTTCAGTATGTCGGACCGTGTTAAAACCCCCCAAGGAAAAGAGCAGCCACGTCTGTATTTCCGTGGATCCAACCCTGATTCCACCGACACATCGCCTCCTTCCACCCAAGGTCTCCATCTCAGGGGAATGTCAGGCCGAAGCGATGAAATCGACGAAGACCAGCCCATCACCCTTCGCGGCGGCGGCAGCAGCAAGTCCCCTCGAGGCAAGTCATCCAGGAACCCCAAAACCCCTAACCGCCGCAACAGCAAGTTCAACCCGGAAGCCGAACCCTTCACTCCCTCGTCGTCGTCAGCTGACCCTAGCTCTGCAGACTCGTCTGCAAAGAAACCAAGCATCCAGGATCAGCGCGAGGAACGGCTGCGTCAGATCAACCTCATCGAGGATGAGCGCGATCGTGAAGATGCTATGAACGACTTTATCTGGGATCAGCATACTGATTGGACTAATGAGGAGTTGGAGAGGGAGAAGAAGGAGTTGGAGTTGGAGGAGCGGAGGCGTAGGTTTGCTCGCCGGTAGATCCTCCTAGGTAAGGGGGTGGTTATCTACGATGCTGGCATTGTAGAGTCGACACAAGGCTTTGGAAAATTTGTTTTTTAAGCATTGGAAATTGGCCATTGGATGATTTCTTAGCAAGGCGAATTGGTGCTCTTTATTAACTACAGTCTTTCATTAAATACATTTTTTAGTCTCATTTTTATCTGTTTCATCTTGTAAACAAAGCCATGAAATAAACACAGGTAAATATAGATATTGAATATATCTGTCTGCTATGTGACTATGAGTGGTAACGCCAATCAAACAACATTCGGATTTGTAGTATATACAGTCTTAGTACATAAAAATAAATAGTCTAAGAAACCTAGCCTAATCGCCATAAGCTGACCTACCGATTTCGTCTCTTATGCTTCCAGCGGCCAATTTTTCCGACACCCTGAGGCCCGGATACTTAACCATAGGGTAACCTCCGGGTTCCATTTACCGGACCCGCTTGTCAATCGGCGAGGTGGATCACACGGCTCCGAAACCACACCGGAGGTCGTTTCGGCGTCATTCTGACGCTTCTTCGGGAGCATCTCACTGTGGATTTGAAACATTTCACATTGACGTCCGACATGCGCAATTCTCAAAATATTCTCTTGGCGCGTAAAGTGCAGCACGATTGATCTACCCATGACGTAACCTTGTGCAGCATGCCTGTCCATTTATAAGACATCCAAAGCACGTCACTCAATTGAAGCAACGACGATCGCAAATCCTCACTTGGAGACATTCGAGATTACCATGGCTTCAGAAGATATTACTGTTACCAACGAAAGCATGGGACGGCCCCTATCAGCGAAGAACCAGGTTCTTACCACTGGTGCTACAATGACACAGGTACAGTGAAGCTCAACCGAGCTGGTCCAGTGCTGTAGACTCACGATGGATAGGAGTTCCGACCGACAACGCATATATGTGCTCATCTCAACGCCTTCCATGCATACGCCGATGATCCATCGCGCTTCGTGGAAACAAACCACTACTGCGCCCATCTAAGTGCATCACCAACCTCACCCACCTCACTACCCAACTAACACTCCCAAGACGAAGACGTCCGCCAATGTCTCCTCTACGACTCCGATAAACCCAACGCAAGCCTCATAGGAATAGAATACATGATCACCCCCGAACTCTACTCAACACTCGACAAAGCAGAGCGCCAGCTTTGGCACTCGCACGTATACGAAGTGAAGTCGGGAATGCTCATCATGCCGAACCGCGCAGTGCCCGAAGCAGCGTGGCAGGTAGCTGAGAACTACGAGATGGAGCAGGTGGTGCAACTGTACGGCAAAGTATACCATTTGTGGCAGACGGACCGCGGGGATGCGTTGCCGTTGGGAGAGCCGAAGCTAATGACGAGTTTTACGGAGGATGGGCAGTTTGACTTTGAGAAGCATGTTGGGGAGAGGGATGCGAGGTTTGGCACGGATTGGAGGGTTAAGAAGGAGGCGAGGAAGGGAATTCCGGAGCCGGATGTTCATGAGGGTAAGTATTTTGAGTGTGTTGGAGGGTTGAGCTAACGGTTTGTAGATGCGGATCAGGCGTGGAAGAAGGGCAACTGATGAGACCGAAGACTAGTAAACCCGGATTGAGGTCGAGAGTACAATGCCATGCCTTGCGGACATCAAGATTATCTATCACAATGGGTATCATCTATTATCCGAACTATATCTATCATGATCGGATGCACAGCCGTCCTGTTTCCTCTACACATGTACAATCGATCTTGCGCCCAAGCATTCGAAATGCACCGTGTTCACTTCCCAATCGTCACTCTTTGCGGCAACTGCTGTACTCCCTGGGCTTGCTGCATCACTCTCGTATCATGAACCTTGCGGTCAATCCCTCGAAAGTCAAAAACACCCTCCAACTCTTTTTTGACCGCAAGCAGCTGCTCCTGCACCTTGCGCAGCTCCTCAGGTTTGTTGTCCTGCACAACGTGCGCCTTGACGTGGAGAAACCATCGCTTCTGTTGGTCCACGGGAGTGAGGGAGTCGAATGATGGTAGACTGCCCAGTGGCATGGATTGTTGCTGTTTTGTCTCCATGGGAACGTAATTCTCTATGGGATGTAGGAAATAGTATCGTACTAGACAGAACTCGATCTCTTCCCTATAAAAGCGGTACATTTCTTCAATTGTTTCCGTCTTGAACCTAAACCTTGTTAGCGATTGTAACACGATTACAGTTACTGTACTCACGTGTGGTTATTGTCGCGCATAAGCGAAGGCAACATCTTCTGCTCCCAAAGCTCGACCTTTTTTCTCTGCGTGAGCAAAGGCTGACCCCTCGGCGGATCTGGAAAGTCGGTCCACTTCAAGACGCCCTGGGTCGCATCAAGATCCATCGCCGGCGCATTGGCCCCCATATCGCGATCCCTGAGTACATCGTAGCGTGTCTGAAGGATGAAGGACTGCCGCGTCAGGTTCTGGTGAAGCTCTTTCCACAAGAAGCCCGTGTTGGGAGGGCTTATGGGTTTCTTGATGGAGCTCTGGTTGAATATTCCCATGGGGCGCGGCGGTCCTTGGAAGTAGAGGACTCGTTGGATGGACTCCCAGGGGTCCATGTTGGTGAGGCCGCCTAGGACGGAGCATGCTCCGGCGAAATCTTTGTCCTCGATGAGGGCAGTGAGAAAGATTTCGTGCATTTTGGGAAGCTCAGAGGTGTCACTGGCCTAATTGATCATTGAGTGAAGGTATTATATGTTTGGTTAAAGATTAAAAAGAGGTACAAAGAATGCGCCTCCTGGATAACAGCTTGTATTGAATGCGACGACAACTGAAGGTGAGCATGAGAGCTACCCCACCAAAGCTTCTTCCTGGAAGAGCTGGAAGGTGAAGGGGCAATATGATTGGTTGGTTTTCAGTGTGAGGGAGCCGCTCTCCGCGGAGTTATGATTGTTCCGTTGCTGACTGTGCAGTATCACACGTGACTTCGTGATTGAGTTCGTGTTTGGACGTGATGAGCAACAAAAAACAAATACGGCATTAGCATACGGTTACAAACAACGAGGTTATTGACAATTAAGAAAAAGTCTTTTCATCATGCTAAGAAAAATAAACGATATCAGATATACTCACAATATAACTTCAATTTCTACTTGATATCACCTTTTTGTCAATTCTCTTTCTTAACAGACGATGCTCTAGGTTAGGTACCGAGGCAGGAGCTCAGCTAATGGCTTGGCCGCGCCAGCCTGGATCCTTAGTCCAGTTTGACCCTGCATGCACTTTACTGTGACAACACTATAGATGCTTATCGCGTCCGATAACCGCGACACAACCCGATGCAGCCACTGTCGATACCTATAGGAAGAAAATGTCTTCAGATGATCAGCCCAAGCGCAAGGCCTCTGATGCGCCTGTGTCTCCTCCGCCCATCAAACGCAAAGTCCAGAGCGGCACAACCAGTGAGTGCGCGCTCCAGAACCGTATCACCATCAACAGCACCGCCGACATGATGAACTCTCCGTTAACGTCACTACCTAGAGACTGCTATAGCAAACTTCTTTACGCCGACGTCACAGAAGCCCAAGGACCCTACTAATTGGTCTGAACGAAGCCCCAACAATAACGATGATATCCCCGCGACACTCCTCGTCGGCCGATTCGAACCAGAAAAGAAAGAAGACAGAAAAGTAAAGAGGAGAAAGATAGCCGCTTTTGATCTCGACTCAACCCTCATCTCTACCTCGTCAGGCAAGAAACACGCCAGCAGCGGTATGGATTGGAAATGGTGGCACACCTCTGTCCCCACCAAACTACGGGAGCTGTATCAAGATGGGTACCGGGTCGTGATCCTATCGAACCAGGCCGGATTGACGCTACACTTTGGTGCAAAGCACAAGGGACCCAAGGCCAATGCACAGAAACGAGTTTCCGAGTTCAAGCAAAAGTGTAGCGCCGTCCTCAATAGCCTCAACCTTCCTACCTGCGTCTACGCGGCGACCGAGCACGATATATATCGAAAGCCGAGGATTGGTATGTGGAAGGAGGTCTGCGACGACTACGATATCCCGGAGACCGAAGTCGATTTGGAGAACAGCGTATTTGTCGGCGATGCAGGGGGTCGCACGGCGGGCGTAGGCAAAGGGCCGGACGGGGTCGCGGCCATGTCGAAGGATTTTAGCTGCTCGGATCGGAACTTTGCCCACAACGCGGGAATCAAGTTCATGACGCCGGAGGAGTTCTTTCTGGGCGAGAAAGCTCGGAGTTATGCTCGTGAATTCGACCTGGCCGAGCATCCTTTCAGCGACGATGCCTCATCGGGGAACTCCGTTGCGACCTTACAGAAAACTAACGACCAGGACATTATCTTATTCTGTGGGCCGCCGGGGGCTGGTAAAAGCACGCTTTACTGGAAATCCCTCAAGCCTTTGGGGTATGCGCGTATCAACCAGGACCTGCTCAAGACTCGCGACAAGTGCGTTCAAGCGGCGAAAGAGCATCTCCAAGAGGGAACATCGGTCGCAATAGGTGCGTTTCCCCAACTTGGGTCCCCCCCTGCCACTGTCTCCATACCCCATTTCTTGTCCCCCTCACGGCGCTAACCAGGGATTCTTTGCAGACAACACAAACGCCGATCCAGAGACCAGGACGGTTTGGGTAGAGCTTGCCAAGAAATTCGGCATTTCTATCCGTTGCGTGTGGTTCAAGACGCCTCTCCAAGTGTGCGAGCACAACAACGCGGTGCGGGCGCTGAACGAGTCGTTGAACCCCGAATCGAGGCTTGTGCTACCTAAAATGGCATTTACGAGTTTCGCCAGCAGGTTCAAGCCACCAAGTGTCAAAGAAGGTTTCGAGGACATTATCGAGGTTCCGTTTCAGTTTCGTGGTACGGAGGAGGAGTATCGGATCTGGGGCCGATACTGGACCTGAGCACCGTACTCTGTAGATTTCTCAGTGTTTACAAATACATTCCCCATGAGTCTTTGTCATGATCATGCCATCTCCGCATCATGAAAATTTATTCTTGCTCATGAGCTCCAAATTCTCTCTTTCCCCTGCCTGTACCCAGTTTATCTACAGCTGATGGGGTTCCATTTGCCTTCCTGTAACTCTTTTGGGGAAGACCAAGCGATGAGAGTCACATCCTGGACGGAAGCGAAGTTAGAAATGGATCCGTTTCCCACGCGGTCTACGGAGGATTACTAGCCTGCTCACAGTGAGAAGGGGTTCTGGGGTAGTCTAGAACTGTGGGAACGTGCTCGGCGGTTAGAAAAAGAAACCGAACGACGCTTAATCGGGACAATCTCCAAATGAATCAGTCTCAAGACCAGGGTGGGAAACCTGTATCCGCTTTGTAGGCACCAGCGAAGGAACACTGAGATGTCACCCGTCCAGTTACATCTCGTACACGAGTTCCTAGATGAAGCAATTATTGATGATAGTGGGCCATCAGAGAATAAACCGGACCGATCCACACCCTTTGGGAATAAGCTACGAGTTCAAGCTTAATTGTTTGTCTTTGCAAAGAGAGAGATCAGCATTTCGTGGGGGAGAGACAGAGAGTGGCATGATTTTGCGGAGATGAGATCTAGAACTTGGAAATGCTACTGTGACCCCATTGTTTAAGCGTAGTCGCTTAGGATTTATGGTTGTTTTATGCTTGATCTGAACGTGCGCCTTTCTGCCCATCTTTGGTGATACCTTTTGAATGAAGTTGGTTTTGGTTCCTTGGCTTTTGGGGAATTATCAACGGGAATTATTCTACTTCTCCAATGCCCAGCCGGCTTGATTTGCATTGGCACGACTTGGCGTAACGTGGTAATTGATTATAGTGGCTGGGCATTTCCGATTGATGTATCTTGGCAGAGCCACCACTAGAAAAGTGTGTGTAGAGCACTGACGTCTTTGTCTCAGAAAGAGTGTGGAGGGAAGGGGGGGAACATCTTCGGGCAACAAAATTGAGAACCTGGTTCTTGCCCGTTTTTAGTCAAGGTTTGGGTTTCTCCACGGGGGAAGGAGCGACTGTCACCGTTTTTAATGCGGAGGGCATGGAAATGGAGTCTCCGCTATTGGAGGAAGGAGGATCCACTGACTCTTGACACACCAAATACTACCAAGATCTTCACCTTGACATCTCATTTCTGGGGGAGAAAGGATTATCCCCATAACTGACTGGGGTTAACCTTTAGAGTAATGGTCGGTGTAACGAAAACAAGCGGGGGAATCTCATCTCGTGGGGAAGACACAAACATCATTTTATTATAAAGGCCTTGTCCCTCTTGTCTTCTCCTCAGGTTCCAGTCCCCATCCCATCCCATCTCATCCCCTCATACAACCTACATCATGGCTGGAGGCGTCAAGAAACCCGTCAACATCTTCAAGCTCAAGGACCTGGGCGAACCCGAAGGCGTCTTCAACTGGAGACTATGGTTCGCCGTCGTGTCCTTTGCGCTCCTCGGTGCCGCCAGAGGTATCGATGAGGGTCTCATCTCTGGATCCTTCAACTCCAAGGATTTCCAGGATAAGATCAACTACGAGTCTTACTCTGAGGTTGAGCAGGCCAACATCAAGGCCAATGTCTCTGCCATGGTGCAGATTGGTTCCGTTGGTGGTGCTTTGATGTAAGTTACTTACTTCTTCTTCTTCTTCTCAACAGTAACTAACCCTTTAGTGCTTTCTTGGTCTGTGATCGCATCGGTCGTATCTGGGCTACTCGATTCCTCTGTACACTATGGGCTCTTGGTATTGTCATCTTCATGATCGGTGGTGTCAATGGAAACCTCGGTGCTATCTATGCTGGTCGCTTCATCTGTGGTCTCGGTGTTGGTCAGACTCCCGTCGTCGGACCTGTCTACATCGCTGAGATTGCCCCTGCTGCCATCCGTGGTCTTTGCTCTTGCATGTTCACAGTATGTCTCTCCTCCCATTTCACTTCTACACAATGTCTAACAAAATCAGGGTGCTGTCTACATCGGTATCGTCCTCGCTTACTTCACAAACTACGGTGCCCACCTCAACATGTCCGACCACACTCACAACCAGTGGCTCGTCCCCACAAGTCTGCACATCATGATGTCCGGAATCATCTTCATCCTCATGTTCTTCCAGTCCGAGTCGCCCCGCTACCTCGTCAAGCAAGGCAAACCCGAAGAGGCTGCCCAAGTCCTCGCTCGTCTTCGCCAGCAGTCCCCCGACAGCGACTACGTTGTCCGCCAGGTCGCCGAGATCCAGGCTGCTCTCGACCACGAGCTCGAGGCCACAAAGGGTGTTGGTTTCCTCGGCAAGGTCAAGGAGTTGATCTTTGTCCCCAGCAACCTGTACCGTCTCTATATGTCCTCCATGGTTCAGTTCCTCTCTCAGTGGTCCGGCGCTGGATCCATCACCCTCTATGCCCCCGATCTGTTCAAGATTATGGGCATTGTCGGTAAGCAGGAGGGTCTTCTCGTCACTGCCGTCTTCGGTATCGTCAAGCTCATCGCCGCTGTCATTTGCGCTCTCTTCCTCGTTGATGTCATCGGCCGAAAGCGCGCTCTTCTCATCGGTATCACTCTGCAGACCATTGCCATGATCTACGTCGCCTCTTTCCTCACCAAGATTCCCCAGCTCGGTGTCGACGAGGACTTTGAGCTCCCCGCCGCCGACAAGGGTGCTTCTCGCGGTGCCATCGCCATGATCTACGTCTCTGGCTTCGGTTGGGCTCTCGGCTGGAACTCCATGCAGTACCTCCTCACCGCCGAACTCTTCCCCCTCCGTATCCGAGCTCTTGCTACCTCTTGGGCCATGACTCTTCACTTCGCCAACCAGTACGGTAACTCCCGCGCTGTCCCCAACATGTTGCTCCCCGTTGCCAAGGGCGGTATCTCCCCCAAGGGTACCTTCTGGTGCTTCGCCGCCGTTACCTTTGTCGGTGGTCTCTGGGTCTACTTCTCTGTTCCCGAGACTAGCGGTCGCAGCCTTGAGAACATGGACGAGCTCTTTGAGCTTCCCTGGTACAAGATTGGTCTTCACGGTAACAAGCACGTCGAGGAGCTCGACGAGGCCCGTGATGAGAAGAAGCGCTATGCTGATGAGGCTAATGCCACCGGCATTGAGCTCGAGCACCAGCGCAAGCAAGAGGCTTAAATGTTTAAATGGTTACAAGCGGGAAATTGGCCTGGCGGTGCCGGGACCTTGGTATATAGTCACGAATCCTATGAATATGAATAAGTAAAATTTTATTCTTTATGATACATGCTATTCTTTATGATAACTGTGAGGGTCTTCATGATAAACTTGAGACTGTTTATGATAGCTTTGACATCCCCCTTCTTTATCGTGACAGATTGATCGTGATAGTCCATTTGAGATTCTTCTTCCTTCACTTTGATACAGTGGCACCAGCTCAGTTTGACCAAATCGAGTTTGCCCAACCCTCGACACTGACATCCATCTTTCAAAAGCTGCCCCAGACCAGAGGATAGCAGACGTTCAGAACATGATTGTTGCGTATGCCCTTGTCAAACTTCCGAGCCGCGTGTAGGAGCCACCAGAACGGAAATCCGAACAGTTTGACGCCTTCGCTCCCGCAACATCATCAGCGTCGACAATCTCGCCCGCGACGGTTCGGTGTTCGGTCTGAGCTGGCTGGTGGTCCAAGCTGCTCGTTAACTCCGCTACGAGATCATTGTACATACAGTGTACTGCAAGCTTTCTGGTGAAAGGGTAGATATTGCTGCGATGCCGTTAGGTGACGCTCTGGGTAGTTTGCGTGATACTTCTCGGCCAGGCCTGCGAGATGTCTCAACACGACCAGCATGTTATGTGCCCATAAATCTCTTTGCATGCTGTACAAACCATGCCCAAAACAGGACCAAGATGACTCTTCCGATGTTTTGGTCGAGGTTTTGAGAACCTGGTAACGAGTCCGCGGACAAGACCTATAGCTGATGGATTCTTTGTTGGTCCCTTATGAGTGTGAGCGTAAGTGTGAGTGTGAGCACGAGTCAGAGACAGAAGTTCCTTCAACGTCGGACCAAGAGACATGCGCGGCGGGAGAAGACACTGAGGCCATTCCCACTTCCACCCCGAGGCATGTGTCTCCCGTCTGAGAACTGGCTTGGTGTATATATATGTGCGTTTTTCTTGGACTCGAAGAACTCGTAAAAAGTGTCTGTTGTATCGTGGCGAAACTCGGACACAAGAGGGACTGATACTCGGTCTAGAAGTAAACGTAGACTCGGGGTTTTCGTTGTCTCTTCTCTCACGTTCTTCGTCATGTCTTCGTGGTAGTCTTCGCCGTCAATGCTGTGAGATTTTTCTTTGCATCTAGTTCCTCCTTTGTATCTTCATTCTCGGGGGCGAGAGCGTCATTCCCTGATGTTCAGGGAGCTGCGGATGCCAGTCAATAGGACCCTTCGTTGCGAATAACCTGGGAGAGCGAGTAGTTTGTAAGTTCCCCAAACCAAATTGGCTTGTGTTCGATTAGGTCCTAGAATACGTGTTCTAGAGCTCGTGCCGCATTCGTCATTGTCCACTTATAAGTTACTCTATCAACTGGGCCATAGTAATGCTTTGCAAAGCAGATGATGCCGAGACAACGGGCCAAGGCCATCGAAGTCACATACAAGAACTGTGCTGAAGTATGTTGTCAGCTCGTATGCTTTGCCAGGCGTGGCAGCGAAGTGTTACGGGGCCCGAATTGACCCTCTTGACCTTTCTTAGGGCCTTTGTGTCTGCTGTTTGTTCGGTCGGTTCGGGCGCGGCCGTGCAGACGAAGCACGCACGTGCAATCTAGCAAGGCACCAACTTCGGCGTGAGGCCCAGCTTTTTGATGTTGGTGACAGACTCGCACTCGAATATATCGTTCGTCCCCTGGTCCTTTAAGAGATTCTTCTGCTGCACGTGTGAGGAAGAATCTTGTGGTCTGTTCATAGCGAGGAGATAGTACTGTGTTGCCTATTGTGCATTTTCGCGACTGATATATATCAAATTGCTTCCAGAATCGGTTTCCGAAAATGAGACTCATTTCCTTTGATGTGTAACGTGTCCTGAATACGGGGTTTGTTGACACCCCCATTCTGGCGCCGATGTGAATTACTCCTGCCCTCGACTTCTTGTGCGCAGGCGCCAACTCCTGTTATGAGCAGTATAACAGCTCCTCCTGTCTTCGTCGTATCTTGAGTGCCGTTTGGCCCGTTCTGAGGACTCTTCACGGCAGTCCGAGGGCTATGTGATTGCGTCGCATAACCTGGGTACAGTTGGACGGGCTTATTGGACCACTCATGGAAGCGATGGTTCATCACCAACCTTATTTGTTGACAAAGGTTTCAAGTCCATTGGACACAAGGCTAGTTCTGATCAATCTGGAATATTGCTGGCAGTTCTCTGGATCATGTAGTACATCCCTAGAGCTTCTGCATTGCTTGGAGCTGATCTTGTGACCCAACAGAGAAGGGAGTGATGTGCGAAATCGTGGGGAAACTAGGCTACCAGAAGGATATATACTGTATCGAAGCAACCACTTCCTTCGGCGAGGGGGGTTGAGTTTTTGTCCGTTTTAGCCTAGTAGTCTTGGAGTGCTACCCTTGGTCGACTAGATTGGCTGTTTTGGCTGGTAGTGAATGGAAATGTCGCATTCTTTCGGTCCCTGTGGCTCTCTTTGACAGTCAATACAACTCCTGTTCAGATGGAGTCTGTCACAAGTTGTAGCGATAAGAAGCCAAAGTGCACGTGGGCGTCTTGCAGCCTTCGGTAGAGTGTTGCGATGACTCAGGCTTGGAAGGAGATTTTGGTAGTGATGCCGATGCAGTTGTCGTTGGGTTCTACTGGATGTAGACTTTGTGGTTCTACGCCCGTCCGCATCGCCTATGTACACAGGACCGCCCAATATCATCCAGTCATGCTTTCTTAGGAAACAGCGTCCTTTTGGTTGACATGAGTAATGCGAACATCTTTCCGCTCACAAGCCTTTCCTTAGCGATAATAATGAGGGAACCACTCGCCAGCGACGACTTAGATGGTTGACAGGATCTGCGAACTGCAATTGCTGTAGAGCTTGGTGTCGATAGTTTCGTGCTTACCTTACAACATAGTTGATGGGAGTCAGGTCAGCATGTATTGTGGGGGAGCAAATTGCTAGGTCTGTTGACCGTGTTCCGCAGACTCCCTTTGGACGTTCTGGTTCAGTTGTGTGATCCATTCAGAGGAAGTAAGGATTGCTGAAATCGTGTTGTGTCTAGGTCACTTGCGCAAAACTTGGAAATTGGATCTCCGTTCGAGTGGACATGATACACTCCGAATCTGGTCTTGTGTTTACAACTCAAGATGGTCGGAATTGGTTCCATCATCTTCGATTAGCTTGTAGAATCGGATTGCCCATTTGACAAAGCGTCTGTGCTTCTCTAGAATCTGGATATCTCTCGTGAGGTTTCTGTATGCAGTGTGGAACGAATCCACTGGCATGACCCAGCCTGTATTTGACGTGGGCGTCTTACAACAACACCTGTCGTCAAGTGGCTGCATCGTGTTCCCACCTAGACCTTGTCGGTGGTAAGCCTTTCATCCCTTGGTCTCACTGGGTAATGTGGTACGACTGGTAGTGGTCGGGCACCATGATATATATGGCATTGAAACGAACTCTGCGGATAGAGTGACACCGAGGATGGTAGAGTCGTTGTTGCAGGCTGTGTAGGGAAAAAGTTCCGCGAAGACAGAGGTCGAGGATCCGTTGTTAGTCTGGGTTGAGGTCAGTAATGTTGTAAGAGTCAAGATGAAAAGCACTCACGGCCGAGGGTGTTTGCCGATAGTCGCCAATGATCTCGGATTGGCGTACCAGATTTCATAGCTTTCTAGTCATTCGAAGGTATCTCACAACGTTCATTGACAATCGTTGGTACGGAAACTTGCCATCAATCCCGCAAGTGAAAGCCAAGAGACAGCTGAGATTAAAACCACTTCAAATTTGAGAAAAGAGTCTGATCAACAGCCACCATCATTCCCACAGAATTCGAGGCTCTGTGGCCTCGGTAGCCTAAGGTCTCTTCCGAATTTGTATCCCGTCGATTTGATGAACCGTCTTCTGTCGTTCAAGACTGAGACGCCCAATAGTATCTATCTGTGTTGACACTGTGAGGTCAAATGCTTCCTGTGTTGATCCGTCCTGTAACACGGCCCAGCAAGGTGCTCTGGCTTTCAGCGTTCGATCACAAAGCCACCCAGCCCCAAGACCTTTTGGATATGTGCTTTCTTGGACACCTTTCGGAAGATTGAATAGATGGGCTTGCTACGCATCCACTTGTAAGTCGCCGATCTTGCATATTGTGTGGGCGATGTCGGAAACGGCACTGGGCACATTTCCCTTTCTTCGTAATCCTTGCCTTGGCTGAGAACACCCCGTTTCTTTCGTGCAAGGATACAGTCCTCTGGAAGAGTGGCTACTTTCGTGAACCATGCTCTCTGTAGAGGAGTGTTGGAACGGCATAGCTTTAACTGTGCAATGTTTGGTGAGAGTTGTGTGTATAAGCCGATCCAACTACCTCGACTGTTCCCTGTGTTAACCCAACCGGACTGTGTGTAATGAGGAGACGGTGTTGATAGGCCCCCTCGTCCTTTGTATAGTTAGACTCATTGTCGATAGGTTGTATAGGAGCGAATAGCAGCAGTTGAATAGCTGCCAAAAGGATAGTCAACTCCCTGTGAATAGGACAATTTCACCCCTTCTTGACAGGGTTGTGTAGTCGTGTGATCGGGACGATAGTAATCGTTGGCCGGGTTATGGAATTGATGTCTTGAAGGACCAGTGAAGCTGAAGAGGGGTTGTAGATACACTCTTGAAGTACCTGGAGCGGTGTTGGGAGTGTGGACTTGATATCTTTTGTATCAGCCAGTGGTTCAGAGATTAATTCCTTTCATTGTAAATTTGCCCAAGCTAAGCATCGGGGAGCATTGGTCTCCAATTGAGGACATTTGATGGGTGGCCGACGATGGCTCTGAGTTCAGTAGGGCTAAGCGTGAACCGTTCCTCTTCTGTTGTTCGCCTGTTGCGTCTCCAATACAGCGACACACTAGCCCGGTTACCCCTCCTCTCTGCTTCTGACAATGGCCAAGGCCTATGGTGGTTGCCGACTGTAACTTTGCCAACCAGTGTTTCGGCTTGGTTCCGGTGCTGGTCGGTAGATCGCCGAACAGATCTTCGGAACAAAGTCTAGCGCTCATGCTTGTCGGTCTCCATTCTCTATCGGCGCTCATACTTTTTTGACATTTGTAAGACTTCTCAAGCCATGTGGAGGGCTTTGTCGTACCCTTGAAGTCGTAATATCAGTCGATTCCAAATTCATTAGTCTTTCCAGTGATAGGAAACATCATCGTCGTCATCTGATTTCAGGGAAGATCGAGGTTGATCTCAGAGGCAGTGTCGATAGCCAATTATAGTTGATGTGAAAGGCCGTGTATACCATCCGGTCTCAAGTTCATCGGTGTAAACAAGGGAAATAATCCCATTCTAATCAATTCCGATTTCTTCGACGTCCCTGTGATATCGGTACCAAGCAACCATGATCAAATGGGGACATGGGCGAAAGTAGCCACAAGCAACGTGATTTGTTATATAGACGTATTGCCTCGAAGATACTCGACAGCTCGATAATAAGGTGCCCCGTGGTTGCGTGATCATCTTCGGTTGCAATCTCGCTTTCGACGGACTACCAAGTGCCTGGAAAGAAAAGAGGCATCTCCAAGTTCAGGTGACTCGAAATTAAAGCATCGTCCCCATTTCGCAACTTTTCGAACAGGTTTCCAGGCGGCCGTACATGCGTATGATAGCCAGCTGTGGCCGTTTGGTTGAAAAGCTAGGTCTATTGACCAAAGGCGCTCTTCCGGAAATGCTTCGATGGCGGCTACCATAGATTCAGGCGCTTCTGGTCAGTGAGCATAGCGTTCTCGATGACAGGAACTGTAGCGCGGAACGTTTCGATAGGGGAATAGTGGTCAGGTGCACCACTGTATCGGAACTCACCCATCACCTTCAAGCTCTTGTCGATCATGCAAGCATCATGTTCACTGGAGTGGTGTCTCATCATGATTCAACAAATGTTGCTTGAGGAGAACGAGTCTCGAGCATGAAAAGTCTGATTCATACTGATGGCAAGATCATATGCCAAAGTGAGTTGTTCGTCACCAGATAGGCTCTTGAGCTGTATCATAGAAACAGCAGCGGGAAGATCCACAGTCACACAAAAGTTGTGAACGAGACAATGATCTTTTGCCCTGGAAACCCCTACTGAATCCAAGTGACCAGGTCGGCGACACACTCGACTTCAAAGGATCCTCGTACTTCGGCAGACATGTCCCGCAAGGTGATAATCCGGATCTGGTCTCAAAGGTATTAGGAAAACTTAGACTATATGTTTTAGGTTACTTACTGTTGTAACATAAAACTTAGGAGACTAATTCTTTTGTGTTTCGACTTGGGGAAAGGAGGGAAACGACGCGGCTGCGTCTGTTGAGTTGTTCCTGCTTTCCACCTGCGTTTTGCGTTTTGCGTTTTGCTTGATAAGGTCGGGAATTGTTTTACTTATGTGAGCATAGACCTGTCTCAGATAAGTAACAACAAGATCATGGATCCCATTCATTGTCCCCGGGATCTATGGTCCACGGAACGTATGGCGCTGTTGCTCATGATTGAAGCAAAGCTGCAACAGCCATCCTCGATTCAGTATGGCGAAGCTTCCTCAAGAGTCTCCTGAGCTACTGCTCGGGTCTCAGTCGTTTAGGCCTGGGGACATTGTGCAAATGTCGGTGATGCCCCCCCCTCAACGTTATTGCGCTTAATCCTCTTACATGAGGCGACATTAAACTTCCAGCGATTGAGGTTTGAAACGTCGTAGATGGCCAGAACCACCATACCTTCTTAGTGTTGCCGAAGGCACATGCTGTGCTGCGGTTTGGTGGTCACTATTGTTGATATGCAAGTGATCTCGAATTGACCCTGCCACGCGTCGCGCTCGTGTGATCGTCTCCAATGAAGAATATTCATCAAAAGCAGTGCTGCTCCTGAATTGGTCATTAAAGACAGGGTTTCAGCTCTCTCTCTTTTTCTCTAGCCGTAGACTTTGGTATGACCACACAAGAGTGTGAACGGTTGTATGGATGGGTTTGTGATTTCCGTCACGGCGAACGAGAAACTGATAACAACTTATAATTGCGCGTTTGAGATCCTCCATGGAATACTTGCCAAGAACAACAGCATAGTTTTCACTTTTGACTTCGGTGGGAAATCGACGATCATAAGTGCGTTTTAACGTCGACTTCACCTTGTGTCAGAGGAACAAAGGCGAGAACTTGTAAAGCGTGGACAAGCATGAACCCGATAGGGCCAATGCAAGAGCCCTTTACTGAATCATTCTGTGAAGGGATGTCTCTATAGGTGACTGGAATACGCATTGGGTGCTCGAGGTTCCTGATCTAGTTCAGATATCGTGTTATCCTCATCTTTTGAGGAGAAGCTGTTGGCTTGCATGTCGAGCACCGCACTGTTGGCAATATGGGACAGTTGGCATATGCGTTCACTGTAGGTTGTACTCGAATTGTGTACGCCAAGCACCTCTGAGTTCCAGTTGATGTCGAACCACTTCGTCGTTGCGTGTTATGTAGGGCCTGCTGGACTTCGGGATATTTTCGGTGTCTCTCGAGGCGGGTTCACAAGCCAACAGCAGAACGATGCGTTTGGACAGACGGCCCGCCAGGTTAAAAGGAGGGCGTTGCGACTAAAAATTAGGCTGCCCAGTTCGGTATATCGGTCGGAAATCCTTCAAGCTCGAGCGCAGAGCCAGAGCTAGCTTCGTTCTGGGTGAGGTCAAAAATGACACCCAGATTGAAGGCGTGGTGTATATGATAATTGTCAGCAGTTTACTTGCAACTAGTACTGGGATTGGGTTACGTTACATCTGTTTTCGAGTAATGAAACCACGAATCGACAGCAAGTAAAATTTTGATTCTTCTCAGTTCAAGACGCTGATGATGTTACGGACCAAGTTAAGATTGCCTCTGAATAGAATAAATTCGGTGCGTCTGTCTGCTTGGGTGTGCCTTCCAAGCGCCAGTCTTGATTGCCTCCAAAATCTAGGGTATAGAAATATGACTTGTGTCTTGGACAGTTCGTCCCAAAAGGCTTCCCATCCTGAGGCTAGCACGTATAAAGTGTTCAAGCGACCAGGTTTGCGATCAAAGATGCGGTAGTAGACGCCACGCGTTTGATCACTCGACATTGCCTTGAAGATGGTCAGGGAAATTGATACACAGCGCCGTATAATTGCTTCAGTGTCGAAATAAGGTATCGGGATGCGACCTCCATACATGGGTTTGTATATAATCTTTGAAGTCCAGCCAGAAACTCGGCGCAGACGTTGGCGTTCAGTAGTGGAAAGTCCCTCATGGTTGTCATATCGTCTCTGTCGAAGAGAGAGAGAGAGAGTACAATAGTACATGTAGACGAAGAGAAGATAACAGTTGGCCTACTATCGGTAGAGACCCGGAGATGTAGACTCAGAGGGCCATGCCAAACTTTTGTGATGGAGTTTGACTTGCACATCTTCGATTTGTCGTAGATGACGGTCTTCGTTGTCGTAGATGGGGGTATCTAGCAGGGGGAGTGAAATGCGGCGCCTTGTGAAAAAGGCACCGAAGTCGCTTCGATCGCCGTAACTTCGACATACCCCCGGTGTAAAGCCTATGCTTCATTCCGGCGAGCCCATTTCCAAGACCATTAAGTTCTTCCGGCGCCAGTGCTTCATTGGTGATATCTAGTACAAAGGCGGCGTACCTTGAGTATATCGTCATCTCCCGATGAGTCGCTGGTCTGCAATTCGCCGACCGAATCAAAATTGAATATCTTTCCCTCCGGATACCGATGAAGGGGTTGCTTGTTGGACCCAGTCCCAGGACGACGTTGTGGCTGTCAATCTTGCCAAATCCCGATTTTGACATGATATCGAGATATGTGTTGAAAATTTGAACACTAATCCAGGTTCAGATGATTGCAATAAAATGTAGCCAAGGAAGCAAAGAGAGCATGGTCGCCATGGTTGCCATGGTTTACTGGAGCTGTCATTGATAGCCACCAAGTTTGTCGGTGATGTGCAGTTGCGATCTCCGACATAGCGAGAAATTGTTGATGAATTCTCTTCTGTCCCAGGACCCTGGTTCACGTTCTCAATTGTCAAAGATCGTATGAGGAATCTTCCAATCTAGTTCTGTGACGGGGCTGTAGTCATATGTTCATTCAATGCGACTCCAGAGATCTGGCGTTCAGAAAAAGCGAAAGAGCCTCAAGACACGGCAACACAGTGAGTAATTCTTGAATACGCGAGATACTCTGTGCGAACTCGTGAACTTCCATACGATTGATTATTCGGCTTCATGTGATACTCCCCCCTGATTTTGAAGCCAACACCAGTCACATTATACCGGCGGCAGCCTTGGTGTAACACGTAGCCTGTTGATTTGAATCCCGAGGTCGAGATTGCGGTTTATTGACGATGTCGTGTAGGTAATCTGTGAAAGCCGATTTTGGAAACGTTGACCACAACGTGCTTAAAGATTCTGAGTATCGA
This sequence comes from Fusarium subtropicale, assembly GCA_003670145.1. Classification (NCBI taxonomy): domain Eukaryota; kingdom Fungi; phylum Ascomycota; class Sordariomycetes; order Hypocreales; family Nectriaceae; genus Fusarium; species Fusarium subtropicale. The sequence continues at coordinate 26,395 of QRAA01000063.1, forward strand.
CAAGTCCAAGAGGGCCCTGGATCACACCGAATGTTTCTATGTCGACCATATCGTCTCCACGCAGTGATCTTTGCTCTGGCAATAACTTACAGCAAGTCGAAACCTTGGATGAAGCCACGAAAGGTGTCCCGGTCGCTGAGACACTGAGAGGTGGACCGGCAACACAGTTGGTGTGCTAGCACACCAAGAGGGAGAAGCGAGACGACTTGACTTGTGCTTGTCCCAAGGCCTTCTTGGGCTCTGTATCGGATTTCGAACCGGTTCGCACCGCCCGGAAGATTGTCACGTTGTCGCTACCTCTATTGCCATGACAGAGAACTCCTTGCCGATACGCCGCATCGGAACGAACTGTGTGGTTCAGCCGAGCCTGATTCTAGTCAATCACAACCTAGCCAGCGTCTTGATACACATTCTGAGACCTTTGCTCCCCTCAATACTGAGTAGTACTAAAATGTCTCTCGACACCGACGGTCTGTTGCGCGTAAACGTAGGTATAGTAGCTTGATAGCTGCTCCTGTCACAGACCTGTAAAGTGAGGGTGGTGAAGGTCTTTCAGCAACCCACGCCGTCCGCATTGTGAATCCCTTGCATGTAGGTGTAGCCACTCATCTGGTGACCAAGTTCGTAGACGAAAGCGCACAGCGTGATGTTGGCCGATGTTGTCATTCCTGGGACCTTCCAGGTAGTGTCCACGCTCATCCTCACGATATTCCCGCCATCTGGATGTGTTGAGGCTGGGGACTTGTAAGCAAACTGGTCTTCAGCCATCGACTCCATGGACTTGTCCATTACTAGCGGGAGGCATTCATCTGAGTAGATGTAGCTCGCTTCAGCGCGGCTGGCTCACGGAGCAGCCGTTAAAGTCGAAGAAGACTGTAGGTTTTGTCTCTAGTCGTTGCCCCTCGCATATTCAACCGAACACAACGCAACGCACTCTTTGTCGCTGTCATGTCGCAAGACGACATCTGATTAGAGTCGGGGGAAGCTGAGCCAGCAAAGCACAAGAGGCGGAATTAGCTGCCTATGCTAAGCCCTACGACAGTCCCCCGCGATACGCACCGAGAAACGTTAGACAAGCACGATTGTTTTAGACCATCCTTTACAAAAGTCTCCCAAGCCGTATTGGTACCTGCATAGAGGTAGCTGTTTGGGCGGAAGAATCGAATCAGTCGCTCGGAATTGAGTGAGTAGCTTTGACAGCCACTGATATAGTGTAATAAACTGGACTGTGGTGTAAACTGAGAGGCGGTTGTTTACTTTGTCATCCGATATTGGTAGTCTTCGTGCAGGTAGTCTCAACTTCTATTGTGCTAAGTTCTCGCGTCATCTACCGCAGTACGAATGGGTTCGTCGTCGTGCGTCGAACAAACTCATATTTGGCGCGTGCGAGCGATGAATATTGCTAACTTGGCACCCCCCAAGCACATGGGTTTGCAGGTGGCGAGTTTGAACACCACGCAAAGCCTACCAGGGACCTTGTAAGACCTTTGGGCATATGGCAGGTCAGTAGTACACCGTAAACTGCCTTTGCCTCCTCGCAATGCCCATGAAATCACTGTATCATGTTCACAGTGTTGGCAGTGTCTTGTTTCCCAGGTTGATAACGATAACTGCCGAGGTCCCATGCTGCAGAATAAGAGAGGCATTGATTATAGTGATGTTGGTAAGAAAGAAGCAGACTATACTCGGTAGAACTCTACTAAATACGAGGATTATTGTCGTACTTGGCCTGCATTTAGGCGTCGTCTGGTGCTTGATGTCCATTGAGGGATCTAATACTTCGAAACGCAGGATCAGGTCAACAACCACTCGTTCCCCCTTCTGCATTCCCGGCAACTTGTTTCTGACTTAATTGACATAGTCGCTCGACTGATAACACGTTCCGATCGAGGTCGATCTGTGCATCGATGGAACTATCCCCCGAGATTGTGATAAGCGCGAACAATAGACATCGCCTGTCGACAGTATCCACTGTGCAGAAATTGGTATCCGTCATAACTCAAGAGCAACCTGTTTGGGCTGACCTGTAGTTGACTGGAACATAGATGATACTGGGAGTCGGCCCAATCCACCTCAATGTACCATAGTAGAACATACAGGTAGAAGTTCTAGAGCTTCTCTATAATTGTATATTTTACCATCTTCCTCGTGATCGTCGCTAAGCAGATATGTGCCGATCATCTTCGGGATAGCATGCCCGCACTTGGTCAACGGGTAAAGATCAAGTATACCAAGTGCCAGCCTCGTGACACTGGCCCCGTGCGGCCCTGGACCCGTATGAGCGAAAATGTGCTCAGCAACTCAACGATGGTGGAGGAATTGGTAGCCAGTATGGCCTAACGGTGATGGGCTACTGTCGAAATATACCTCATACACCGCACTCTGCTTCTGAATCCCGATGCAATGTCGCATGAATGACTCAGTTTTGTGTGTGCGAATGTCTGCTTTCCGGTTCCTTTCCAACATGAGCAATGGGGTGCTGATGATAAAATGGTCAAGTTCGTGCGAGTTACTATCATGTGTTCAGAATGGGTGAAAACATCATTCATGGATACTTCGTTGGAGATCGTGAAGAGAGCCGGCCCCGACCGGTTCAAGTTTTCGGTATCAAGGCGCATGTTGTCCACATTTTGTTCTTTGATACGCGAGACGGGCAGACAAGCAGCCTTGTTGGCGAGGTGGGAGTAGCCGCGATACAATGTCACATGGGTATTCTTGGTGACGGATGTGGTCGTGCATGGTTGATTATAAACCATTATGTCAATGAACGAGATAATGTTATTCGGAGGAGAAGGTGGGGGACACAGCGATGACGAAAAGGAAAGGGGCAGGGAAGAAGAGCTCTTAAGGGTCATTTGCGATGCTTGTTTTTGAAGTGTTATTTGTTTCCGTTCGGCTACTCTCGCAGCATTTTGTGGTCTTGTTTCGTTGCGGCAACCCTTTCGGTTGCTTTCTTTTCTTCGTTGTCAACGGAGAGATGAACAAGAGATAAGACTGTGTGAACATTTGGTTGGGTGTTCATACGGCCTTGTTGTTTCGACGCCGGTGCCGTGGCATTGGACGGAGAGTTATCGTTGAACCAGTATGCTTGTACTGAGCTTTGGCATGCTGGTTATAGCGAGCCTCCATTTGTACATTTGATGTGTCTCAGTTTCAATATCGAGACCCAAGCCACTTGATGTCTAAACTAAGAATGGTGACAGACCTGAACACATGTGTCGAATGTGGGATTTGTGACTTGATTGCCTTGGATGGAGAGCTCTTGGAACTGAATCTTGATAGTCTTGGAATCAATCACTAGATTCATTGAACCATTCCCACGCGGCACCTTAGCCCCAGGCCGTTTGGTTCATCGGATGAGGATGCTCAATTATGGTCTTGATAGTTGTACCGCTGATGTTCTCGTCCCCGTGCACCATATCAAGATTGGTGCGTCGTTGTCCTGGGTTTTCGGGTCTGTCGATACTGAAGCTCTCTGTGATACTCGTCGTCATCTTCGTCGTTGAAGTTTCAGTGCAGCACTCGGATGATGTGGTGGTTGCATACCCACCAGAGCCCTGCAAAAGGACATGATGATGGCGGCTTGCGAATATCGAACATCACGCATCCTCCTCTGCCGCAGAGTCTTCGTTGTACTTCGAGTTGTGCGTAAGGTTGGAGACATTAGTGTGTTCGGATCACGTCTGGTCTCAGACTGGACCTGGACAGACGGTACTGTCCCGATAGATCGTATAGAAGCTCGTGAACGATCATGAGATTTGGTCGTTCCACTCGCCCTCCTCGTCGGCCTCCTCAACATCATTCTCATAATCTTCTGGATTATAAAACCCAATCCACTTCTCATCTTTCTTAGGTCTTGGACCGATTTCAGACAAAAGATCCTTCTTTCCGTTGCGACGGTCCACAACCGAAAAGACCTTGATGATCGCCCTGTTTAGGTCCTCGAGGGTGAACCTACTGGCCGCCGATTTAGCCTCGCTCGGACTGTGTCCATTGGGAAACAGGTGGCGGTAGGCCCCTCGTCCCTCGAGTACAGCGACTCATCGTTGAATCGGTGATAGTTGAATCCACACAAGGTCTCGCATTGGAACAGAGCGAAATTGTTGAGACACACAGAGTGATAGACTTGTCGTCATCAATGAAGGCCACGGAGGGCGTCTAGCTTTGGTAGGTCGCTGTTGGCGATGGCAGATAATAGTGTGGCGGGTAAATCGAAAGCCAGAATGAAGCACCAATACATCGTGAGCAGGCTTATTCGCAAATTAAAGATCAATGGCCTGAGAGAACGCTCAAAATGCCAAACTGGAATGCTGCGAAGCTTCTGCACGCCAACCCATGTGATGGCAACGGAGTCTGCGGGTGGAAGCCTACCCGACGTTGTTACATACCCTTTGCTTTGTAGGCTGCTCACCATGCTACAACACACCTTCGTCGTCAAATCCCAGATCTCCTTCACCGTTTTCGTAGGCGGCAGAGAAGTCAAGAACGTTCAAAATGCCAAGCTGAAATTCTGCAAAGCTCCTGCATTCCAATCCATGTTATGGTCAGAAGGTCTGCGGTCGGAAGCTGACCCAAAATCGGGTAGCTGTCGGGTACCCTGCAACTTGGCATCATGGTAAATCCTGAACTTCCGTGTGTCGATGTCGTTGATGTGAAAAAAGGAAACGGCCGCATGATGGCAACGTTCAAGCGGGCCTCAGCTCCAGGTAAATCTGCTATCGGCACAGCTCCCTATCCAGTAGTGTCCAGAAGGCCTTTAGCTAGTATGCTGTCTAGCTGGGCGATAAATGTGTTGTCCCTGGTGCGTTTTAGAGCAAAGAGAGCCTATGGTACTTGTAAGGAGGTAGCACCTTTGGATATGGTATAGTCAGGTAGCTGCAGGGTTTTGCCCAAATACCATGATCTAGTGCCACCTTGCAGCAAGGTAGACTTGGTGAGACTCGAGAGGTGACATCGGTATGAACGTCGTTCTCGCCAGAATAGTCGAAACCGTCGAGTACTGCCTTCGCCGGAAGCTCAGCTCCATCCGACGGTAGAAATAATGACTGGCGTTGTGTTACGTGGAGGAGGAATGGTCGCCACACACCGGTCATCGTACCACCAACGGGAATGTAGCTGGACAAGAGAAATCATCTCGTCGAAGGTTTTTGCCGGGCTGTGATACAGAGGATGACGACCATAGGGTGACTTGGACGCTTCCATGATTGTGATTTAATGGTTTGTAAAGCCATCGTATCGATTTGCGTTAGACTCTCCTGTACCCCTTGCTATTGCTGTACTTAACTCCTCATCGTCCTTGTCCAGCTAAGACATGTTGCCTTGCTCTGGGGTCATTTAGTCCCTTTTGGGCCACTTCTGCCAGCTTCTTCGATCCTTGGATTCTCTGCAAGTATATATTAAGCACTTGTCTTGGCCTGAGAATGCAGCATCGACTCCTCAGGGGCGGCGCCCAGGTAGTCTCAAGACAAGACTGCAGCGGCATAAGTGAGAGTGGTCACTCCTTGTGCGCTTTCTTAAGAGTCTCCGAAGTTGAAAGAGCCTGATAGACGTAGTCGTTGGGCACGTCAACAACTCCTTGGGTTCATGAATTCCCATTCGTACTTTCGGACTTTCGTTCTCCTCTGACTTCTGCGACAACCAACGAACCATTGCAATCTAAATTCTGATCATTGTGTGCTGATGCAATGGCCGCCACTCGATGCCGGTGAATGTTTTCGAGGATGTAATGGCCCGTTTCTTCGTCTTTCATATACCAACGGCATGAGTGCGCTTCCAACGAGCAGAAAGTTTGACTGAACTGCGAGAAGAACGCACCCAACATGATATGGTGGAGACGAAATGAGTGGGAAAGTGACCCATGTTAGCTATCCAGCCTTCCCTGCGTCTAACAGAGGCTACTGGATAGCAGAGCTGTTGATTCTCTAAGTCTTCGACCAAAGTAATCAATAGCCTAAAGACTATAGTCTAAGCAGCATAAGATGACCTAATGATTTGATCCCTTATCCTCTTGGCAGACAATGTTTTTGACACCCTGAGGAGATCGGTGGCGAACCAGAGGGTCAAGTGAAGAATGGGTCGACGGTTCGTCAACGGGTCTAGATGATATGTAGGCAGCAGCAGGATCGCGCCTCCTGCGCTTGCTTGAATTGGGAGCGACGGCGACTTGGGCCTTCCTTTTGGACTCTTTGACATGCCTTCAACGCTGTCAGGCCCCTTGTCGTCTGAAGGTATATAGCCAAGTTTGACCACATGTTCGTTAAAGGTCTCCATGTCCACACTTTCGACCAATAGGCATAAGTTCGTCAAAACACATGTTGTCCGGGTCTGATTTGTATCAATGACCAGTTTGAACCGTATTGCCTCGGCGATGTTGGACAGCTCAAAAACCAGGATCCCACACGTCGATGCATCGTCCAGATGATCCGAGACGTGACAATGTAGCACGAACCAGTCTCCTTCGAAAATCACTGAACGGGATCAATGGGAAGCACACGACTCGATGTAGCGTGTAGAATATCAAGTGTAGAAGATTCCAAGATTGCGCGGATGTATGACAGTTGTCAATCCACTGAGTGAAGTGTAGACCAGTCACACAATCACCCGATGACGCCGCGGATGTCAATGGTGTAAAAGGCGATGACACGGTAGAGATTTCGTGCATTGCTTTCGTGCACCGACGATGTGGTGATCGATACCCAATACATCTGCGTGAATCTGCTAAACTGACGTCTAAGTTGATGTACCACAAACCGAAGGAGAAAGAATGTAAGGATTGTCGGTTGTTGTGCTCGCAGCGCCAATGGCTGACTTGGCCCCTCAGAGTAGAGAGACATTTATAACAGTGCCCGGTTGAAATCCTCAAGAGTGAAACGAATAACCGCCATGCGCATTTTGCCATCAATTAAGTGGGTAGTGTGATATTGTCTCAACTTGTTCCAAAGGGTCGTGCACTTTTCATTCAATCCAAGGACAGACAAACATTCCTGTAGCTGACTTCCCTTTCTGAAATATTTTACTCTTCGGCAGAGGATTCGATTCGCGGGTATCGTTGGTGCCCGCCAAGGTTCGAGCAACTGAGAGGAAGACGAGCTTTGGGATTGGGTATTCGAGGGGTGAACCCCCGACAATCTGAGAGTTTGCTCAAAGTCTTCTCTCAGTCGGATGCAAAGTCTGATTATAGTATTAAAGTCGCCTGAAGTTGAACCAGTTGCACTAGACTGAGCGTGAGAGAAGAAGAATAGCGGTTTTATCTCGATTCGAGAAGGCGACGACTGTGAGCGGAATCTGTTATATTTGCCCAAGACCACCGCGGGTATTGGCAAGATCATCGTTTATAATCTTCAGAGAACTGTTGTTCAAGATTATATGGCTTTATAATGCGATACAGAAACCAAGCCCCTGATGCTTCACATCTTGTCTCAATCTCGGACCTCTTTGTCATATTGTCAAAGATGGCTTGCATGTTGTTTCATGTAGTCTCGTCTGCAGCGCGAAAACCACATTCGGTGGTGCATTTCGGATAACCAGCAACGCCCATTCTATCTCTTCAGGCAGCATGTTTCTGGCGTGATTGTGTGCTAGGCTCCGGCATTTGACCTGTCACTTGGATCCGACGCCTAAATGGAGCTTCTTCAAGTGCTTCGATCGGGAAGGGGTCACAGGTGGTCCGTCAGCGAGCCCAGCAATCACCTTGATCAGCTTGGAGTCGGTGCCAAAAAAAGCAAGAGTGGTGGGCTTAAGAAGCTTGATGGTGCACAGCGGCACTCTGTCTGCTGCAAACTTGTGGAAAACTGTATCGACGATTCTTCTTAGCTGCCTTCTCGCGTTTCAGTGGCACAAGGTTCGAGCAGCGTGCTTTATAAAGCGATGTCCATAGTGCATCGTATATACACTCCAGGCTCGTAATATGCTCGACTATATCGCAGAACCACTGCGCGTTCTCGTCAACGTCTCAGCTATGTCTGTTCAGATAGTAGAAATTGAATCGATGGAGAAGTAGCCGTAAATCGGCATGTTTACTTGTGATTAAGTCGGTGTCTAGAACCCAGAAGATGCGATGTATTTGCCGCTTGAAACTCATCGCATTGGCTGACAATGTTGGAATCTCTGCACGGGGCGTTGTTGCCAGGTTCGATGATTTAGCTTCACCGACCGTGACAACCCTCATCTCTCGGTGACCACGTCAGACTACAGCACCATCCTGCCGTACCATGCAGTCCCTTCCTTTCGTGTGCCAAGGGGCTTGAATACCCAGAACCCCATTGGTCATCGGCTGCCTCGACGTCTTGTTCATCTGTTTTATGGGCAGAGCTCTGTTCATCCCGCCATGTGCCCTTGCCTTGTTGTTCACAGAACATCTTGGAGCGACAAGCCGTGTGGCAATGCAGAAGATGTAAAGATGCAGTTTGGAAAACGTCGATTCTGAATGAGCGATTATCAGTCTCCTTCTGCTTGGGTGGCTGACCCTCCGCCACATAGAACGATGCTCTGTCTTCTCGAATTCTCCTCTAGCCGTTGGTTCGACTTGGAGTCCTGCAGAATATGTTTCCGGTTTCTGGGTATACCCACAGTCGCACACCCAAAGCATTATGATGAGTCTTGCGCTGCGAGGGCCTTGACAGCTTGTAGCCTCAAAGGGCACCAGCCGCAACCACGAGTTTAGCCTTTGTATTGCGGCTAACCATAGCACCATGCTGAGTTGATGTCTCGAATATATCGCTAACATCTTGCCATTGGAGAGGTATGAAGTCAAGAAGCCCGGTACTTTAGCAAAGTTGGAAGTCGAACCGATTGTTCGCATCTTCTTGAAGTGCCTGAGAGTCGATCAACAGGATACATTGCCTCTTGTTCCCCCCATCGTCTGTCTTGTGGATTTCATGGCCCTAATCTGCTGGGGAGGGGATCGTCGACGTGCAGTTGATGTCAACCATGTTCCAAGGTGGGATCGTCCTCAGCTTTATCCGTCGTTCAAGATTGGCTTCGATTTTGGCGTTTCGGCAATGAGACGCGACAGTTTGCCCGACAAGATCGCCAGACGGGCAGTCATCGCGGCTCGGGCTTTCTTCCCCTGAAGATTCCGAGGCGCCAAGTTCCCAAGATTTCGCAGATGGTTTGACAGGGGAAGAACGTCTTGCTTAGCTTATCGACGATGTTGTCGAAAGGTCCACCCGGTAACCGTGTCTTGCCTCTTGGTACATAGTAATTTAGTGACGTTCCTGTACCCAGACCATACAGTCGTGATTCATTGTTCTTCTGTGATTCATTGATGACCCGGATGTCCTGGTCGGGCTTTCCAACGTTGGCGGCTTGTTTTCCATCCTTAGCTCAGCCTCTGGATCAGGCCGAGAGAGGTAATGTAGGGCGAATACCAAAATGGGTATCCGGAGGTCCGCGTGATGATTGACTCGGAAGACATGTCATGTTGCGGGAACGCCAACGAACAAAGTCGATTCTGACAAGCAATACTTGACAGATATGTTTGTTTAGAAACCTCTATACCAACAAGAAATCTTTTGGGTGTCGAGTCTTTGTTCCTTGTTGAATTTCTGCCATTGGAATGCGATGACATTGAAGGACACTGTGCCATCCCAAGCGATCTATAAACGTGGTTAGTAATGAGGGGACAATTACCACATGTCCAGACTTACTTAGTTGTTTGTGCGGATCTGGTATCAGAAGGAGACATGGGTCCTCATCGAGAGACTCTGTCTCGACTGGCTCAACTTTCCCAACCGTTCGCAGAACTCCTAGTTGACTTGATACGATGTTTTGATGTTCCTGATAGATGCAAGTAAATAAATGAACATTGTTATACACTTAACACGACTCTTACCGGTTCGAAGTGGCGGATTATCTCACCGTTCCACTGAGATTCCAATAAGAACGCTCAGCGACGCAGATGCAATCTCGATGTACGCGACTGGACAATCACGCGGACTTGGTTTGATGGTGTATCAGAAAGTCGCAGCGAGTTCGTACAAATCATCATCAATCTCTACCACATCGGACAAGGTCCGATAAGCTGTAAAAGGCTTGGGCGGCTTGCAGCTGTCGTGGAAAGAAGGTATGTCGCTTGCCTTGAAAGCAGTGCCCATTTCCCGGATGGATGATTACTATCCCAAGAGCGTGAACCTTGCCCATAACAGAGGTACGCTCTGGGGTAAACCATGCCTGACAACCAGCTGGTGAATATCAGATAGTGATTGTAACGAGGGAAACCGGCCCATGTTGCTATCATGGTCAGAGATAGAGTGCATGTGTTCATGAAGTGGACTTACATAAGGCGCCAAATGGTTTCAACAACTGTAGACAGTTGGTAATTAAGTACCTGAATACAAATGTAGCCAGATTCATAAAATTTATAAACCCCGCTTCATTTATTGTTGAGATTATAACTTACCCATTTTGCTCACACCTCTGATGTAAGCTACCAGGTCGCTGAACCCTTGGCAATACGATATTACCCAGCCTCTGCTTAGAAAGACAATGAAGCCAAACGGTTATTCATTGTGTATGAATGTTCCTTCGATACGGCGGCGAAGACTTCGTCAGAGTTCAAATCGGTCATGGAGTAGTTGGTTGTTGGGTGCCAAGCAGGGATTGACCCTAAGGGCTGAGGGTTCCTGTTTCGAGGACGTCGCAACGGTACGCTATTGAGGGTATAGTACTGGCACCTGGGGTATATCAGCATCTGCATTAAATTGGCGTTGTTGCAGACGATTGGAAGTCACTTACCCCAGTAACCAGAACCCATCATCCGCCACTCATTCATCTGTCCATGTACTCCGCGGCAGAAAGTTTGGTGGGGACTGCTGCGATGGAGCCAGGGCCACCATGAAGCCAGGCAAGTTGGTCAACACTTTGTTGGCAAGGGCGAATGTTCAACATCGTGCCAAGGGCCGGGTGCTGGACGTGTGTGTTTTCGGTGGTGTGAGAGAGGCGAGGGGCCAGAAGGTATGAAGGCTTAGCTATGGTATGCATTAGCACCTGTGGATGACATGCTTCTGAGTCTCATCAACGTACCAGATCAAATTGTGTTGACAGATGCACTGAAGTCCGAGCCCAACTTTCGTCACGATCATGCTCGTCTTCGGATAAGACAACTGAGTGATGGAAAGACTCCTCCCAAATGAAAGGTATTGTGAAAGGGGAACTCTGTTTGATCCTGTTAACGAGTGAAAGAAATAGGGGATCGATGACAGGACCTAACACATGATACTGACTGATCTCAGAGTCTTGAGGTCGCTAATAGATTTGTGCCATCATTGACTTCTTATAGACGAAGCACTGGAGTTCGGCATCTCCTATGGGGGGCTTAAACCATACATAACCCTCCTTCTAGTTTCGGACCTGGTCCCGCTGGTATGTGCTGTAGAATGGGGACGCAGTGATCGTGTGTCGTGACGGATCAGCATCCCATCACCCGAGACTGAGCATCACATGAGGAGCGATGCCATGGGATACCAGAGTTGTTGATCTGGGAATGAGATGTGAAGGAAAAAAGAGGGTGTCGAGGACTTCAATTATATATACCGTATAAGATGTGATGTGATGTGATGTGATGCGAAGAGATGAGAAAAGATGAGAAGCTCTCGGGGGGACAAGGGGGTATTTATACCTGAACCGGAGCTTCTTTTCCTCCGAGCAAGACAGTATCCTATGCGTCATCTTGAAGAATATTTGTCTTGTTCTTCTTGATTGGGAGCTGTATGTCATGTATTCATCGAGCATCGCTAGCAGGAATCGCAGTTGATGGTGGTTGTGCATGTGTTTGGCGAGGCACGCAAGGTCGATTTCTCCCGCAGTTGTGCGACAAGCACGCACGGCCATCGCAAGTATGCGGCAGATCGATTGATCCGATAGGCCATGATAGAAAACAGACTTTTGAGCAACGCAGTCGAGGTCGCACCGATTGAAGCATCAGGATCGATTTGGTGAAATCTTGCCAGTGCTTAACGCTTGCGCTTCCGTCACGAAGCAAGCTTCCGGAGCAAAGAGAGACCAAGCAATCAAGCATACCACTTCCAACGAATTGGAAAGCTGCCGTGGTGTTTCTTGTTTGGGTGAGTATTCGTTTGGCAACTCTGCAAGCAAGGTGTCGTTGCCAGTCGGGGAGAGTCATGACAGTGGCGTTTGTCGACCATGGCTGAGATTCTGTGATGTGGACAGAGTAAATACTGATGACACCGCAATTTGAAAATTTTCGCTATGTATCTCTAGCATCGTCGATTGTTCTGGTGATGTTTCCATCTTCGCTGGGCATCACGTACGGCACGGGGCTGCAAGTGACCGATTTCGCGGGTATCTAACCGTGGTCTGTGACCTATTAACTACTGCCTCGATACCATTGCACGGATGTACTCACCCTAGCTTCTGTTTCAAACCGTCTCCTCCTCTGGCTTCATCAACACGGATCACTTTAAATTCCGTGCTGATAGACTTCCACGTGTATCAGCGTAGCAGAAACGTTGGCCGCTGGAAGCATAAGAGCCGAAATTATTAGGTTAGTTCATAATCTTTAGACGATACGTTTAGGTCGTTTATTTATGTACCCTAAAGCTTTAAGGTAAAGCTTTAGGGGCCACCATCGTTTCTGCCACCCGCTGGACGCATGCGTAAGGTCATTGCAATAGACCATGATTCATCTCGAGAGGCTTGCTGTACAGTATAATCCCGAAAGCAAGGACATGATATGCAGTCCAGAATATTGACGGGAGTGACAAAGACTTGTACATTCGAAAGACGAGTCCAACAAGGAACACTGTATGGAACGATCAGTTTGATGTTCTGGATCTTCATAGGAAAGTCTCACGGTATACAGGGAGTCGTGTTGACCTACCACCTCGGGACAGTTCAAACAACCTGCGACATCAATGAATAGTCCTGGCATCAAACCATGGGATATGTTGAATGACCTTTTGATGAGTTTGCTTTTGGCTTGTTGATTTGCACCGGCGAGCGAAGCTAGAGCCTTTGGATGGCATGGGCCTGTTTTTGCGCCGTAATAGAATCCACAAAAGACTAGCACTCCATGCCTGGTGAGATAAATTAATGTTGGCTCCATTGTGGTCGTCCTTGTATTCGCAAGAGCCATATAGAAGGCATAGGCCTAAATCTGACATCCAACAACGGCATTGGACCTCTATGAACGAGGCGATAGCCTCAGTGGGCTCCTCAACCCCGACACAAGACACTATCTCAGAGATTCAGCACCGGTGCCGTCGCTCATAGCTGCAAGGGTGTAGTCTCAGCTTGTGCTGGTATCTCGTCTCTCTCTGCCTCTGCTCATTGGAGGCATGGGTAAGCAACTCTACCTTTTCCGAGGAGCATCTTGATGTCGTAGTCGCCGACATTCGCTACTACCTGACCCATCGCGCAGGATTATTTGCCATCGCGCCTTGCCTTTGGCCATGCGGGCGTAGTTGGTCGAGGTCTTGCCGATGCGATGTTGTCCGGGGTTGACACTGAAAGGCAGTCGTTAGTGTGGTTACAGGGGGCATCAGGGAGACTGGGGAAGCGAGTGCCGTTCTGCATCTCAAAATGATCGGTAATTATGACGTCGTCTGTCAATGTCGCGTACCTCTCTGCGGTGAGGCTGAGACAAGGCGAGGCATAGCATCATGTCACATCGCTTCGAGTTTAATGTTCATTTAGTCGGTACTCTATTCTGTACATGCAGTGAATGCATCAATTGCGTGGTGGGGATTCGTGTCACCTGACTTCGCGTTGGTAGTTTCCCACGTTGAACCTCCAGATTCATTTGACGATACTCCAATCAATCTGGGTTGGAACGAGAGTAGATTAATGGTCTATAATTTAGCTACCAGTACTCTGTAGTGTGCTGTAGAAATGAGATTGACAATACTCCATCGTCTAGACATCGCATCATCAGTGCCCCATAACAGATCAGCGACATGACACACTTATCCGAACAGCCCCTTGTCCTGACATACATGCACCACGTCAATTACAACATAATTGAACCCCCGATTATCAATTCCCTCTCCTTAGTAGGGTTATATCTGTAGATCACCTACTCTCAGCTCAGCTCAGCAACGCTCACCGTCGATGATCTTTATCTGCAGGGCTCAACCCACGCCGATCAACATCTCAAAAAGCTGAGGAGAAATCTCTGAACCCTGGACCGGAACATCCTTTGTGGCAATGTAAGCAAGCAAAGACTCTTGCGGTATCTACAATGCCTGCATGATACAGCTCGTCTACAACACAATTACGTCGTTGTGTAAGCCCGCCAAGCCCTCACGATGCAATGTTGGTCTCAATCAATACTGCAGCATCATTAACAATGTCAAATGCAAAGCAAGCAAGTCTAGAACCATTCAGACATGTGCACGCCCCCCTCATCTCTTGAAGAGAATCCAAGATCTCGGAACAGATTGCGAGATTGATCCAGGGCAACATGACATCATAATGGAGGGGCAGGTTTTTGTGACAGAACCGTTAATCCCGGAACGGGAGTATCCCGCCGCGCCCTGTCAAAACCTGTTATTGTATTTTTTCCGTTTCTTTCTTTTTTGTTCTGCTCGTCTATCTCTCTTTGATGACGACCATAAAAGAAAACAAAAAGAGTGGATCTTGAAACGTAAAAAAGACAAAACCGTTGATGCCTTTGTGACGTCGTCAAGAGGCGAAACCTTCTTGCCCTGACATGCATGCCCCCCAGACCAATCAGCACTGACAAAAGAGAAAAACAGAATGACAAGACTTGACGCCTTGCAGCGCTTTGTTCTTAGCCTTGCAACCCACTGACAAGAAGTCTGTTGGATGCCCGTTGTCAATGTCAATTTTGTGCAGATCGTGGTGGTGGTAGACAGGCACAGACAGGAACATTCCGTCCAAACAGTCAACGGCTCTGCACCTAAAACTAATGCCCCCCGTTTCTCGCCTACTTTTCCCCAGAATTCTATTCATCACTGTGCGATTAACTGAGGAGTTAAACAAAAACGGTCCCGGTCCGAGTTGGTGGTGGTTCAAAGAAAGATTTTTCTTTACACAAACCGGCCGGATAACGGGAGCCACAAACAAAAACCCACACAAAAGCCGGGCCGAAGCCGGAGCGGGGGAAGGATGAACAAAGGATTGTCCTTTCGGCCCTTGGCATTCTTTTTTCGCGGGGGGGCGTCGTTTCAATTGCCGATGATAATAAAGAGAGTCATTTGTTCCATTAAATGAATCAGATTAAGATACAATAGAAAAACAAAAGGGTTGCTGGCAGAGTCAGAGTCGGTGAGCAAACAGTTAAAACACAAGACAGCACATCATGGCGGTGTCGCGACATGGTCAATCTTTTGACATGCCTCGTGGCTGACGCGAGAGGGAGAACAGACACAGACACACACAAGGCTACTGTATGCCAAGAAAAAAGGGGGTGTAGCCAACGAAAAAGGCGATTCATTCAGACAAAAGTACGGGGTAATCGCACACTGTACTGTACAGACTGACTCAACTCAGTGGCGGAACAAACTCCAACTGTTTTAATGAAAATTCTGATAATCGTCCCCTATTTTACAGAACGAGTCAAGCTAAAAGACAAGAGGAAGAAAAGTTTGACAAGTTTGTTTTCTTCTCGGTAACTCCCATGGTACTAGTTTCAGCCCATGTCAGATCATATCGATAGTCTTGTTGGTTATGTCTCGGAATAAACTTTTCAATAATGCTTCAGCCGTTTAAAAAGTCAAGGCTCTTTTTTCTCTTTACGAGCTGACTGACTCTACTCCATAGATAGGACCAGCATCCCGGACAGAGTTCCTAAAGCTTACCTTTAAAGGAGCGGCTCCGGGACTTTCGGTACGTTCCCCCCATGAATACCAGGGTTGGTAGAGGTTCCCGCGGAAAGGCTGATAGGGAAAACCCCTGTAAGCTGACCTGACCCCAGATTCCCCTTTACAGAAGACATTACAGCCGCACAGTTTAAAGCCTCGGCTTTATCTACTGTAATCTTTATCACCATTGAATCATGCCAAACTCTGTTTTTCTTTTCTATCTCGGACAATTCTATTGTTTAATGCATCACCGCTTCTTTCACCGTTTCACCACAATGCTCCTTGTGGCGTGAAGCTCTACCAAACCATCTCTCCAGGCTGAAATAAACATTTATCGTGACTGGCGGGTTTCAGCATGTGACGAACCATCCATCCTATCCATCGCAAAGTAACCCCAACCCCAACCACCCGCAGCTTACTTACTTCCTGTGTCTGTATTCTCCCCCGCCTTTTTCCCAATCCTGATACCTATTACTTGCTTGGCTAAGATTCCAGGCATCAAATCGAGGCACATGCGCGCTTGTCAAATCATGGGGTTTAGATCAACGACTAACCTAGCCCACCTGTCTCAGATAGCATCTTGTGTGTCAAGAACGGGGATGCAGGTGATATGATCTTCCATTACCTCTCTGAGCCTCACAGTACCCCACGATGATGCGAGTGCTGTTATCTGTACTGTTTGCACAAAAGATGTGCATCCATCTCTGTCGCGAAGATCAGGGTCCAGAGCGCTTGCGGCGGCGCAAAGAGTTCCTATCTGAGAAACATACACAGCGCAAATACATACTCAGCCGCCTGCTGCTGCCGTCAGCTGCGCATAGTAATAATGACAATTGCGGCAATATCCTCGTACCGCACCGTCCGTCGTTGCCGTTCCCGTTGGAGGTAGTCATCGTCAGCGGTGCAGTCAGCAGATGGACACAAACCTGTTCTCTCTACCTGTACCGCCCCTTTGTCCTTTTCGCCATGTGGCCTTTTTTACGCGTCCATCGGGTATCTCGTAGTGTCAGCATCCCATCGTTCGTATCTTATCATTGCTGTGCGGGGAAATGGTTCGCATATTTGTAGATAGCTTCGGCTCGAACAGGTAGCTCGATTAGGAACTTGTCAATGCAAGCAAGGCTCCTGATGGACAAGCTGCACTGTACATTCCACAACTTATCCACACTCCCCCCTCTTTTTGTCGCGTCTCCCCCTGTCAGATATATCCATTTTCTCACACTCAACAAGGCCAGGCTCCCCCAGGACCGCGGAGCCTCCTCCACTGCCTTGCCTTGCGTCTGCGAATGCCTGCTTCCCCGCAATCAGGCCCCATCTGCATCACCAATGCGTCTAATACGTGGTGAAGTCTGGCTTGGCCAGCGTGGCGGTTTCTTGCAAAAGAACAAAGATACCAGATGGAAGACATAGCGCCAAGAGAGACAAAAGAGAGACTGAGGCCTGCTGCCTACCTAACCTACGTATTCGCATGCTCATTTGTTCAATAGTCTCACGCAAGGCGGTGATAGTACCGCCGGGATGGCTTGGGCTGGGCTGGGCTGAGTCTGCCCTGCTAGGCAACATCCCATCCATTTTGAACCACAAAAGTGAATATCGCAAATATTAATGCCTCTTTTTGCATGCACAGTGTTTAGTGTGTCCCATCTCACCCATCTCACCCATCTTTATGTCAAAATGCGACACAGACGGGGAAAAGATATAAGCCCAGAATAATCCCACGAGGTAATCGTACCATCGACTCATGGCTCATGGAAGGGCCCGAGCTTTAATGATAAGGGGGAAAAGAGAGAGATCCAGCCTCACTTTTTCCCGTTATCATCGTTATTATTAGCATCTATTTCGGCGAGTTCCCCAACATCGTGTAATTGACGATGAATCGATCAGTTCACCTTTGTACTTGACCGAGGCGGATCCGTGGCCCACCGTATGCTTGTCACCCACTGTGTGCCGGTTTGTTCTTCCAAGACATGATCATCACAAATGTCTAACAGCACTTTCGAATCAGATTACGTGACATGCCAACATGTTTATTCCACTTCATAAACACAGCCAAGATTTTCAAAAGATGCCCCCCCCAACAATGCGCTTTTAATGATGTGTGTTTGTCTTTGTCTTACCTCTTTGAATCAATCAACTCGTATCTAACAAAAGACAACCCGTATTATTCTCCGCCACGAAACAAGACATGCTTTATTACGATTACGGGCATCACACGAATTAATTCACCCGATAAAAATTTAATTGATACGCACTGATCGTCCCTCCCTTGACTCTCCAAAAAGAAGAAAGGAAGAAACAGAAACAAAGAAAGGGCTCAAATTAGTCTACAGATCCAGTCAGTTCCTCCACTCACGTCCAAGACCGTCCATCCATCTTGACTCCAACACGTCGGATTCAACCCCCCAACACAAAAACAGACAACAGACAACCCGAAATGTTCCCCCGTCAAAGTTTTCTACCACATGGGAGTGTGCGTGTCTTGTGTGTGTGTTGTAACTATGGTGTGAGCGACAAAAAAGAATGAGTCAACAAATAGACAGCAACAATTCCCTCACGATTCAACAACAGATTGGCCGATATTCGGCACCCCCGAATAGCTTCCTTTTTTATTTTCTGTGTCTTTTTATCATTTATACAGTGGAATGCTCGTTCTAGGGCATTCGTTATCCCAGGCCCTCGCTCATCCCCGCAAAATACGCTGTAGGAATGAATGGATCCCCCTTGTCATGTCATGTTCGGAGGTCCAGGCCTCAAAATTTAAAAAAGGAGTCCCAGGGACGAGATTCCGGTTTCTTGGCTAAACCCACCCCCAAAGCTGTCGCTGTCGCTGTTCACCGTGCGCCGAGCCAGAGAAGAGATTCGGCGACCTGGTCAGAGATTCAGCGACGGGTTGCCTTGTTCGGTCCCGGTCCTCAGGGTTAATTGCCACAGTGGATTAGGGGATTGAATGACCCTTAGACACCTTCTGAAGAAATCAACTTCTTCAGTGACGACCACAGTGCGGCTCAAGCTCAGCTCTGTAACAGGATGCCATGGACGCCCTCCTCGTAGGCCCTTGCCACGCCCCCTCCAGCCGAGACCCGCCACACCTCCACCTTGATTCACCTCAGGCTCCAGTTAATTACACTCCCCCCACAGCCTCTGCCAGTGTCTATATCCATCAGCCTTCCCCCCCGAAATCCCCTTCCTGGAGCTTCTCTCTTTCTCTCTTCTTGAATTATTTTATATACACAATACAATACAACATTCACGAGATAACCGTCACAGCGTTTTTCAATACATCTTTTTGAGCTGGACCTCTTTTATCGCTATTGCTTGACGCAGTAACAACAAATCACACATTCACACCGTCTATCCCTTTGTGTAGGAGTGCCACCTTCTTTGTTTACTGGGGCGTGTCCATTCCTCCCCAGCAAGAAAAATAACAACAAAGTTTCTTCCACAACAACCAAATAAATATCCCCGACTTTTCCATCCAAAGAAGAAAAACTCAAACCAAACCAACCTCTTCTTACCATCAGTCAACATCATGTCTCACACAACCGAAACTTACTACTACTACGTTCCCCGGGAAGTCGACCCTTCAGCTTACGCCTGGGTCCAGCCCACCATCATCGAGGATGAGGATCTCACCTTTGGCGGAAAGTCGCTGAGCGCTTGGTACGAGGAGGATCGTCGTCGTCACAGCAGTGGCAGCGGCAGCAGCAGCAGCGACGAGGAGGAGCGCCGCGGTCGAGAGCGCGTGCGAAGAAACTACTCTCGCTCTGGCAAGTCGCACAAGAAGTAAATGCGCTGCGACGAGAAGAGATCAAGAAAGCGGTCACCGGCACAACCATGATACCCCCTTTAGAACAAACCCCACAAACAACCTCACCGCCGCAAACATCTTGACTCTCGCCTATTCTACCTACTACCTACTACTACCTTTTCTCTCGCCATCACCATCAAACTCTCGACACGTCCACACATGAAACGACTATAGAACACTCCAGATTTCCTCCCACTACTTTTCCCACGCCACAAACACCTCTCACTTACCAACATCACGACCTGTACAACCTCTTTCGCTCTCACTCCGGCATGCTTATACGACCAAACCTCCAGCATTCAGCATACTAGCATTTCAGGACCTTTCCCCATCAACAGAGAAGTGGGGAAATTTTGCATTTTAGACCTCCTTTCACACTGCGCATCAAGGAAACGAGAACACCTTGATTGCCCAAACCGGCGTTGTATTTTATCATCATTATTGTACTTGTTTTTGTCTTATACTCTGCGCATGCATTCGGGATACCCCATGTTGGATTGGTTACTTTTTCGGTGCTCGGGCCTGAGGCCAGTTTTGCACGCGAAAAAAAACAAGGGAATGGATAACGGGAATTATCTTGAGTGGCTACTCTTCTTGTTTCTTCTATGGAAGATATCGGAGGGTAATGATTGGGATGGGTGATGAAAGATCGCCTAGAGGTAGCATAGCACCCACACTGAATGGCAGAAATACCATAAGTTTAACTACAACACGTCCCGAATAAGTGAATGCCTGTCCAATTACCAGTGGTCATCAATACGTACTCCAAGGTCCATCCATATCTAACGTTGCAGTACTTGACAGTTCGCATCATGCCCTCTCTGGCATATGATCCACCCATGAGGTCACGCAACTTTTCTGCCGAAAAGCCACGTGCAACGAGTGCATATTACAAGAATTCGACGTTTCATCTCGATCAGAATCCGAGTCAGGTTTTGAACAATCCCATGCATGCGATGACGTCTTTGAATGTCACTACCATATCAAAAGCCTCATGATGCACATCCTGCAAGAGAACGATTCCGGAATACGTGCCATTCGTCTGATAGGTTCATGCGTAAGTAGTAACTGAATATCGTGTCGCTCTTTTGTTTGACGGACTGCCTCCGAATGCTCTGAGTCGCTCGTGCGGGGTTGGTTTGATGATCGCATGTGGTTTTGGTGATGGCACGTTTTGTTAATAAAAGCTTGCTTGGATATGATGCGGTTTTTAATTTCTCGGTGAAGAGATTTATTGAGATCTACGATGTCGGCATTTATTAACGTGTGTTGCAGAATGTCGTGCGCTTCCGCGATTAACGCTGCTGGGCATATGAAGATCGGCTTGGGGTGCTTGTAGACAAGAGTCGTGATGGCTGCACACTACACTCTGCACTGGATTAATAACCCGCAGTTATGGCGTGAATTCACTTAATAAAATATGGTACTAGATGAAGCTATTCATGTATAACCAAATATCGAGTCTGTCGCATTCGTGGTGTTGATGGCAAGACAGCTAGTGATCGACGTCCCGTTCCACTTGACAGCCTGTCTACCGACTGCTCGGGTCTCGCATACCTAACGCATGAGCTACTGGCTAAGTCTAGAATCTTCTGTCCACGGGTAGCAGCGCTGATCAAAGGCGAGACGAGGGTCTCGAACAGCAGCTGAAACGACAGCTCCCGCCCATAGTATGTCTTCGCTTGGGGTGGTTCACTGTGTCGCTCCTTCCTTTCCATCATGTCTCTGTTAGCTTGTGATATTGAACTTTCGAACGACTACGTCTATTTCTTTTCTTGCATCATACTACAATTCACAATAGCTGTATCGTACTTTACTACAGTTACTACACTCGCTTTTCAACATGTCTTGCGACAAACAGCAAGACTACGACATGCTCGATGTCGATTACAACTTGCTCGATGTTGATTACAGCTCGCTCTATGCCCATTACAACTCGCTCTATGCTGATTACGAAATTGACCTAGTGGGCTCCGGGTAGATCCTCGACCTACTCAGACAAGGCGATAGAGACGCCGATGAGATGAGTGTAGATGACGAATGGGACGCAATGCCAACCGTGTCGAACTGTCAAGAGTTCGTCGCAGTCTACGGTAAACGGGGAGATACTTCCGAGCCGCATCTGTGGGCACGGATGAACAAATTTTATGATGCCGATAATGAGACTCTAGGCTTCTCGCGAGCGGTGAGTACTAGCCTTTGTACAACAGGAGCAAAGTGCTGACTTGGTCAGCCGTCGCCTATAGAGAAGAAGTACACGGCCGGAAAGGATGACGATATTCCCACCTTGAGAGAGCTGGCGCAGCCCCAAGAAGAGGAATAGATGACTCAACAAAGGGAGGAAAGCAAGGGAAACGTTGTTGAGAACTGGAGTGCTGTGACGGAGAGGGCAAGAGATCTTGGGATCGTGTGGTACGTCTGTGTATCATCTGTGTTGCACCAGCTACTGATGACCATTGCTGCAGGGACTACGAAGTCGAGTACGACTGTTTCTAAAGCGTTTTTATCGGGTGATATTCTCTGCCGAGGGGGAATCATGGATATTATACATGTCTAGGAGATAGCTCTAGCGATGGCGAATAAACAATGCTTTCATCAACAATCACGCACTCAGCCACCCTTCATCTTTCTCACGATGTCGCTGACATTAAGCATCACGATGATAACAACATGATAGGTCCAACTGGGCAGTAATGACATGAATTACCTAAGCACATGTACCTATCAAGGTGGAATTTATCCCGCTGTATAGCTAACTCTTCTTTCCCTCTCTATTCCACTGGCTCATCGCTAAGAGTGTCCCGTTCAAGCCGTTCTCTTGCTGGTTTGTACGAAGATGAATCCTGTCGGTATTGAACTCCAGGCGGGTGTTGCTCCGGCTTCATCGCATGTCCCTTAGCTCCAAGACTCGTATCATGCCCCGTTCACACCATTCGTTCCATACACGCCGTTAAAGTCATACACACCGTACACGTCAAGCGCACCGTTCAAGCCATGCAGACCGTTCAAACCATTCGTGCCGTTCAAGCCATTCGCGCCGTTCAAGCCATTCGCGCCGTTCAAGCCATGCACACCGTTCGAGTCATTCTCTTCTGAAATGTAGCGAAAAGATGGTCGAACTGTTTCCAGAAACTGGTGATGCACCACGTTTTCAACGGTCTTGACCTCAAACCACGTCGCCGATACAATCATCCGACGATCCTCGAATGAAAGGTATTTCCAGCCATAATGATTGATAAAATAGAACAGCCTCTTCAAGAACGGGAAGTAGTAGATGGGTGGAATGTAATCATCGTCAAAGGATGGTTCGCGATTGTTTGGCGTCATGTTGATCACCCAGTTCCGGGTTTCCTGTGTCTCTTGCAAGGCTCGCAACCCATGTGTACGGAGGCAGAACGCGAGGCCTTGCATTATTGATTCGATGTCCTCTTCTTCTCTTGTGATGATGGGCAACCTGCAGCCCCAAATCATCTATAGAATGTTAGTGGCACATTTTTGCTAGGCTTTCAAAGCAGGTACTTGCCATCATCCAGCGTGTTGGTCTCTTGCATTCATCATCACGCATGGGCAAGTTTGCGAATACCGTGCTCCGCAATTCATCTGCTAGTATGAGCTCGTACAAGTGTCTCTTTCTTTGGTCGTTGTCATCGATGCGGGGTGAATACCATGGTGCAAAGCCATCTTGGTATTGGATCCTTAGTTCGTGCCTGCGCAATAGATTGAATGCCTCATCTAGATCCGAATCGACCTTCTAGCCGTAACGGTAATAGATGCCGAGCGTGGTCAAATCGGTATTGATGGAGAGGACGGACATGACGATGAAGATGATGATTCTGTTGATGCGTTGAAAAGAGGTATTGAATGATGAAGTTTGTTGTGACAAGAATCGGGATCACCAAAAGAAACCGGTCTTTTATGCTAAGGAATTAGGTGCTTGTCATGAGGAAGGAGACAAGCAACAAGGAAGGCATGCAAAGACCCAAGAGGTCAGGCAAGTGCTACCCGCCAGCCTACTCTGTTGGTGCTTCCTGCCTACGTTGGCCTACAGGGTAACTGCTTACCTCAGCCAGGCAGTGTTCTGCAAGACGCGACAAATACTCAACACCAGAACACAACGAAATGCAACACATCTGTATCTCCATTTATATTGACGGCAAATAATAACATGTCTTTGGCGCCGGCAGAAAGATCAGCGACACGCTGCATACAACAAACGCCCAACCTGCATGCATGGCAGGTGGATTAAACGGGGACTGCAGAAACACCTAACAAAATTAGTAGTTAGGACACTCTCAGGCTTTATACACACCAACAGTGATCCAACACTCACCAACTTCATGCATGCAACCCTGCATGGGCGGTAAGCACTTCAGCCCCGGCGCATACAGACAAGACACGCAACCGCCATAAAAACGATTGGCCCAGCATCCCCCAAAACGAGGCTCAGCTCTTCTGTTGGTACTGAAAATTGTAAATACAACACTATCATGTTTCGCATTTTCAACACCGCCTCAGCGAAAACATGATCTGACCCTTCTTGTTGGTGGTTGAAAAAGGCATCAGCCCGACGCCTAGTGAATTCTTACAATTTTTTTATTTGACGAGTTTATTCACAAAATGACAAAGCCATCGAAAAAACTACACCAGAACTGTAAGGAATTTTGTGTGCTGTCATGGGATAAAGGTGTGTTTTTACTCAGTGTTGGTGTGACGAGGGACTAATGGGAATAGGGAAAAAGGAATGGCGTGGGTTGAAACAGATTCGACCTAGCGAGTTTTACAGCGATGGTTTACATCCTTCGTTGACGACTGACTCTCATGTCACGGTCATGTGAGTACTCAAAAAAAATGCGATGAATGGCTGCTAATGGGAATAGATTCGCAGACGCTGATAAGGTGCGCGAGTGTCCATCTTGTCGAAAATGCTTCACCGATGAATTCCTCATGCCGGAGCTGTGGTGGTCTAGCTACAGCCGTAGATCAAACGGCTATTTCGGCAGCGAGACATTCCGCGATGATGAAGGAGAGCTCTCGGCACTAAGTAAGCAACTCTCTACATGTCTGGAGTCACCTTACTGACCGTCGATGCTAGATACATGGTCGCGCTTCCTCGTTAAGCAGTTAGTAGACCAGACCAACCACGTCTGGCACAAATTCAACATCTTCACCCGCTGGAACGCTTCAACCCAACAAACATACCTCATCGTCTTTGAAGCTCCCAAACAAACCCGTCTCCGAGACCTCTTTCCCAAACCGCTGTTGACCAACTCTCACAACGATGCCCTCAACGATCCTTTCTGGGTGTACCCTCGTCTTCTGGAACAGCTGTCCAATTTACAGGACAATAGTGTCTGGGCCGTCCGCGATCGTGTAAGAGGCATCGAAAAAGAGGAATGGAGTAAAAGACCAAGTCCAAGGTACAGACACATGCACGATACTGCACGACACGCAATTCACGTTTCGGAGACGCTTGAAGTTGCGGAAAAGACTGTTGCGTCGATAGTACAACAGCACAACGTGTTTAGAGATGAAGTCGGATGGGGAGATAGACAAAGGAACGCAGGATTTCGACGCGTTGACGAACGATTGCTGTGGTATGACCACATCCTTCGCAGTCTTCGCCATCGAGCATCCGCAAACAAGGAGCGACTCCTAAATGAAGTCCAACTAGCATTCAACTCGGTCGCGCAGTACGATTCGAGAGTCGCGGTCAGGATTGGTCGCGCGACGCAATCTGACAGCGCAGCAATGAAGACCATTGCTTTTGTCACATTGGCATTTCTACCCGGGACGTTTATTTCTGCGCTGTTCAGTATGTCGTTCTTTAACGTGGATGATGATACAGGGCAGTGGACTGTGTCGAAAAAGATATGGATGTACTGGGCGATTGCGATACCTGTGACTTTGATCACGAGTGGGTTGTGGTTATTGTGGCAGAGATGTTTTCCGCCTGCTTGGATTGGCGAGGAGGAAGAGTCTGCGAATGCGCTTAGGGATTTGCGGAGGAAGATCAAACGCGGTGATAGTGCGAGGGTTGACAGTTATCAGATGGCATAAGCGTGAAAGACAGGGAAGATATAAAGTTGGGTTAATGTTTGGGTATTGGTGGCTAGGCGCATGGAGTACATGAAGCATTTCTTGCATTTTGAACTATAGACTAGGTAGGGGAATGTTGATAGTAAAGCTGAGATATCGTATATCCAAATTGTCAATTCATTATCATGGACCGAGGCTGTGTTCTCAATAACGAATGATACACCAAACAAAACAACACTCGTTCATAAAACATTATGCCCAATAGTTGACCAATATTGCTACCAAATTGCGACTCGTATATCATCAAATTAACTGATTGCATCTCTCGGCCGTATTGAAGTTATCCACTGGCAGAGCATCAACCGACACGACTGTTTCCGTCTTTCCAGGGGCAGGTTGAACCACCGGCACCGGCGTATAAGTAGTTTCAACTACGGGAGATTGCGACTGCTGCATAGTAACATTGACCACGGGGTCTTGCGGTACTTGGGTTGCCAGAGTATTTTGTTCTGCGGCCAGACTTGTGCCGGCGAGGATGTCGTTGCCTCCGTATCCACTGTTCAGAACGAGAGTGGTGTCATCAGTGCCGGGAACTTCGACGAGGTGTGCGTCACTGGTGATAATCTCTGGTTGGTTATTCGGGATATAGATTGGATAGACTGGTTCCTCTGCTTGGGATTGAACTATGAAGGGTTGTGCTGGTTCAGCGGTGTAAGTGGGCACTTGGTAAGTGACAGTCACCTGCTGTTGGGTCATTTGGGGTGCCTGAGTCGGATCGTAGACGTATTGCTGAGTAGAGTATGTCTGCTGCAGTTCAGGTTGATACATTGGTTGAGGTGTGGGCTGTGCAAAAGTCTCCTGTGGTACTGATGGCGGCGGGCAGTCCATTTGCTGTACAGGTGGAGCTGGCTCGAACGGTTGAGCCTGCTGACATGGATCCATTGCGATAGCATCTTGGGTTGGCATCGGCTCGAAAGTGGTTTGTTGCTGAATCTCAAAACTGGATTGTTGTTCATAGGTTTGTTGAACAAATTGATCTTGCTGAGGCTCGAAGCTCTGTTGCTCAAACGCGGGCTGAGGCTCGGCTGTGGTGTAAGAGACCTCTGTCGTAATACTGAATTGCCCAGGCTGCTGTTCGAATGTGGACATATCATACCCTGGCTGATCAGATTGAACGGAATACTCAAAAGTCGTCTGTTGTTCGTATGCTGGCTGTTGGAACATTGCTTGTTGTTGGCTATCACCCAAGTCGAATGACTGCTGCGACTGGTCCAAGAAGGACGAATCGAAGCTCTGCTGGAACTGCCCTTGTTGTTGATCTTGGAACCCGCCCGAATCGTCCCCAAACCCGAATCCGCTATTGTCATTGTCGTTGTAGTCGTTGTATTCGCCATCGCTTCCAGAATTGTCACCCGTCATACCGTTTACTTGGTTGAGCATTCTTCCCAGCTTCCTCCAGTTCTTCCTTTTGCCAAGCTTACCGACCTGTCTACTAGCCGACTCGACGCCTTGGCCGGTTAGTCTGGCGGCGTTGATAGTAGCAGAAATGAGGTTGTCTCCGACGTTTTGCGAAGTCATTGGCTGGCCTGGTCCAGGTCTTCTCCTAATCACGACTTTATTGCCCTGCTTTGGCTGCTGTCCTGGTCGATCCCAAGTTGACAATGCCAACTGTTCATTGACGTAGAATGGCACCGCATCTGGCGTTCTCAACTCCTTCCAACCCTCGGGTAGAGAATTAGCGGGTTTGGTCCACGCGCTGGTTCCCATTCTTTTGTTAAAGTAGAACGTTCGTCCATCGGGTGTCCTGCGTTCATCCCATCCAGGTGGTAAGCCTGAGAATCCGGACAGAGCCGCTGTCGTAGGTTTGAGATGGGTCTTGAGACCAGTCGTGTTATGCGTGTACCAAAGCCGCCCGGAGACATTCTTCCGGATCGTCCACATGTGAGTTGTCGCATCCTGTACCGATGATTGTACACGGGGATCGGATTCGGTCGCGTAGTAAGACTTGTCGTGACTGTGGGAGGTGTTGACTGCGTTGGAGGTGAAGCACCAAACACAAAAGTTTGTCGCGATGTTGGCGGTGCTACAGATGAGGCAGGTATATACCGATACATTAAGAGGGATCCCTAGAATGGTCAGCGAGGGTGTCTATGGGTTGTTCGGTCGGCTCACCTTTGCGACAGTGATTACATAGTTTAGGTTGGCCAGTAGAGGTTCGCCTGATCTCTACCGTCGGAGTTTGTTGAATTGGCGGAGGAGAATTAGGATCCCATGCTGGAGTGGCTATTGGACTTGGTGAAGCGACGCTTGCGATGGTAGTGGCAGGTGTTGCAATGCTGGGGCTGCTACTAATGCTCGCAGGTCTCCCATGATCAGCGACAAATGAGGCGATGTTGGCATGGCTGGGGTCGTTAAGATGCACTTGAGGAGTTGGGCTCGCTGGTGTTGTCTGGGGCTGTGGTTGGGGTTGAGGTTGAGGTTGTGGTATTTGAGGAGCATTTGCCAGTGGCGACGGGGCTGTCTGATTAGCGATGTTGGAAGGTGACGCTATCGGACTGAATGGCTGTTGCTGAGGATATTGACTGGGGGTGTGTTGTTGAGGTGGTGATTGATGGGTATGCTGCTGCAGTATCGGAGACTGTTGATGCAGTTGTTGCTGCGCCTGGACTTGTTGCTGCGGCAGTGCATGCTGTTGCGGGGGTTGTTGAGGTTGTGTCTGGACGTGTTGCAGTGGTGCTGGAGACTGCTGCTGAATTTGTGACTGTTGTGGCGATTGATGGTGAGGTTGTTGGTGTTGAGAGGCTTGGAGATGAGGTTGGTGAGAGTATTGGCCTTGGTGTTGTTGCTGTTGCGGATGGTGTTGAGCAGGCTGCACTTGCTGATGCGGGATGGACTGCGCGGGTTGAATAACTGGCTGGACATTGTGTATCTGATTTGGACTTTGTTGAAAGTATCCAGGATGACTCTGTCCAGGATGGTAAGATTGAGGACGCTGTTTCTGGATCTGCGGCTGGATCTGTTGTTGCTGATTGTGAGGAGGATAACCACCCGAGGGGTACTGCTGCTGCTGCTGCTGCTGCTGCGGCTGAGGAGCAGGCCTATGCGCAAGTGATAAAGTCTGTGGTACAGATGGTTTTCCCACTGGCTTTCTAGCAACTGATCTCTGATGAGTCAAACCCTGAGGCGGCATAGTATTCGCATGTCGTAGAGGCTCCATCTCGACTTGACTTGACTTGACTTCACTTACACGAAAAAACAGAAGCGGGGGGAAACCAAGAAAATGACAAGACGGGAGAGGGACAAGTTCCCCTCTTGGCACTTTATCTACCCATTAATTCCCCTGTCAATCAACTTGATCCCGAGACTTAATTAGTGAAAGATTAAATGATCCTATCTCAATGCTGCATCTTTTCTTTCCACCCCTCAACGGGTATGCACCAGGGTCCTTGTTGTAACCTCAGCCGCAAATATGTAACCACTTATAACCCTGCATCACCGACTTCGTGGCGCGCTACTGGTGGTTTGAGATGCAACAAGCTCGTTTGGGGAAAGGTTCGAGGCAGATTCGGGCAAGGCGTTTTTAGATGCCGCTTTCACTACCTAAGCTACCATACAGCACTGCATCTACTCCAGCTTGTTCATCTTCCCATTTGTAAACTCGCATCCTGTCGTGCATGATTCCGACGGACAATAACCATAGGCACAAGCAAACGCGCACAACTCGTCATTCGCTTTCTCCGTGCCCTGAATACGACAAGCCTGGATACCTGTCTCGGGAGGGAGGGAGGACTCTTCGCTGTAACCTGTGCATATGCATGGTTGAGGACAGTATCCATGGGCGCAACAGAATCTGCAGAGGGGGAGGAACTTTTGTGTTTCGTTGGCCGCTACGGTTCCTTGATCACATGAAGTTGTATTTGTGAATGGCAATATGGTAGGAACAGACTCTTGTGTCGTGCCGGGCCTTTGCGCATGTTAGCGGATGTATCGCTTCTCGGGCTACGATAAAACTTACTTACATGCTGCGCCGATTCATGGGTGAGATCCTGCTTCTGGCAATGGACTCGCCAAGCCCAGCCGTACTTCGTATATGCCACGTATACCAGAAGACAAACCCAACAGCGCATGCAGATGCTGTACAGAGAAGGTAGTACAGGCAATAAGCCACTATGTTCCCTCGTCGTTCTGGTGCCACAATCATGATCGGTTGTCGGTATTTTGTTTGTTGATGATTGTGTGTTGGGGTCGATGTAAAGTTTTACTGGGAGAAAGGGTTTCTAATTATTACTTTGTCTTCTTCTTCTTTATATACGTTCATAAGGTTTGCAAATTTTATTGAGTTTATAGAGTATTATTTAGAATTTATACGGAAAGGTTATTCTGTCATATGTTGGCATGGCATCAACTAACTCTCTTTATCTGCCACCTTTCAGGTGACTCGCTCTGGTAAATCTTTATTATGGAATAGGGCATTATAAACTTTTCGAGTATCATCTTCACTAAAAGTGGCCATAGTTGGGACTTAAAAACTTGCATTAAACGAATAGCACTTGGCAAGCCTGGTAAGAAAGATACAGCCATCCGATCCAATGTTCAAGATTCGCAGGCAGGGTAGTCTGGCGACATCTGCAGATGATAGAACGCCTGGATGATGATCCGCAAGCCAGAGACTCTAGTTAAATAGGTAAGAGGACCAAATTATACAGGTGCTATGAGGAAGAAAGACCCTCATTTACAACATTGCAAGTCATGCCGGACCGGGCGTAAAACACTCCCGCTATCCCAACAGACTGGTCCTTGTTCTGACTTATTACTACCTACCCAAGAATTAATCGGCTCAGATAGTGAACGCGGGGGGTCTCAATTCAGTTCGCTGATTATGTATTTGGTGGTTGAGGCTATGGCATGCAGAAACTTGATCCCACAATATGCGCCATGTTGGTCACGATACAGGCTGTAACTACAGTCTCCCGGACAGATCTGTTCCACGTTCAATCAATGCTTCAAAATTATCCTAGTACTATATTTAAGTTGCTTGACATTTGCGGGGCAGACGATGTAGAGACGAGGCTGGCGGTTGATGTGCTTACATCTTGGTGGAACGTGGGTGGATGGACCTCAGGGTATCATGAAGATTAGCTTCTTGAAGCTTGAAAGATAAAATTAGTAGGTCATCTTATGCTATTTATACTAAGCTTCTTAGACTGTTAGTCTTTGATTCCTGAGACTTAGGAGGTCAGCTTTTCTGCTACCCAGTAGATGGGATCACTTACAGAAGAGGACAAAACAGACATCGCACCTTCGATGGAGACAGTATAACTTTTTATAAAATACATTCTTAATATACATGTAATGAAAACACTTAGTACTTACACCATCTCTACATGCGCTGCTAGATTTCGCAAGTTGATGCGGTTCATTTATATGTCGACGTCAATCGAGAAGAAGCATCCACGGGGAAGGCACGTATAGCAGATGCTCTTTCCTCTTCGTGTTCAGCGTTGCAGCAAGATTTCGCAGGCACATACTACTTACTACCTAGGTATACATGCATTCTTTCCTTCCCATTTCTGCCTTGCTGCGCTGACTGGCTGAACCGTCTCCTCATGCAGCCGAGCCTGAAATATCCTCCCCTCTCCCCTCTTCTGTCCTCTTCTTTCATCGCCTACACTCTCACGTCCTTGAACAGTCTAGTCGAAAAATAGCGACCTAAAACAGATCAGACGAATGTTTACGTCTCTTTGAGGTATCTATTAGGATCCATCCTCGTCCACGTCCTCACAAGCTGATCCAAGCAGTACCGATTTTGCAATGTCGGGGCTTGAAGGTCTTGGCATTGCGGCCAGCGTTATTGCTGTGGTCGACCTCTCCCTCAAGGTCATTTCATCGTGTTCCAAATACGCCTCAGATGTCAAAAGCTCGAAAGATGGCCGCGCCCGACTCCTACAGGCTGTCACGGCGCTATATTTAGAGTCCGACAAGGTCCGCGATCTGCTTTCTTCCACAAAAGGCTCCAAGCTGCGGGCTTCTCGACAACTTTACAGTGAGGTAGGAAGCAGCGAAGTTCAACTACGCGAACTAGAAAGACAGCTTTCGAAAATTCGTTCAAGCCTCAAATGGCCTCTACAAAAAGAAAAGCTCGAGAGCGCCATCTATTGCATTGAGAAGTCTACCAAAACTATGCTAGACATGCTTCAGATCGATATGACGTAAGTCAAACGCTCTTTTATATACCTTCAGGTAGCAAAAGAATAGGGACTTGAAGAAGTCCAGACGAAATAATTAGACCACTCTTAGGCTATGTAAGCACTAAGTGTGATCTAACATTTATGCCGAACACTAAATCAGTATCGGTTTTTATGCACCCAATATAGAATATTCACTGACGTTGTATACTACAGTGATCTTGTCGTCACCATAGACGATAGAGCTGAGGCTAAAGAGTAAAGAGCGACCATTGATAGACTTCCATATGTCGGTGATGCAGTCTGGGACTCACACGCCGAAGAACATAATGCCACATGTCTACCAAATACTAGAGAGACTCTCCTTAAAGAGATTGAGGACTGGATCAAGGACACCACTCAACAATCTAAAACAGTGTTCTGGCTAAACAGCATGGCGGGTACTGGCAAATCCACTATTTCACGCACAGTTTCTCAGCATCTATCTCAAGATGGACAACTAGGGGCAACCTTCTTCTTCAAACGTGGAGAAGCTGATCGAGGCGGAATCTCGAAAATGGTGCCGACAATTGCACGCCAACTTGCAATGAATCAACCTGAGCTAAGGCCCAACATTCAAGCAGCCATCCAGGATGACCCTACTATCACTAGCAAATCTGTGACGAAGCAATTTAATACACTCATCTTGGACCCTTTAAGGAAGAGCTCAGGCAGGTTTTCAAGCGAAAGGTTCATCACAATCGTGACCGATGCATTGGACGAATGCGAATCAGAGACAGACATTAGGCTCACCGTAAGTCTGTTCTCTACTACCAAGACGATACATTGTCCCCGACCGAGAGTCTTTATCACGAGCCGCCCAGACCTCCCTGTTCGACTTGGGTTTCAAGACGACAAAGGGTCATATCAGGATTTGGTTCTTCATGACATAACTACCTCGGTCATCAAACAGGATATATGTACCTTTTTCCATCACAAAATGAAACTGATCCGAGACGATTGGAATGCTTCTGTTGGGGAGAAGCGCAAGTTGCCACAAGACTGGCCTGGAAGCGAGTGTATTCGGTCTCTCACAAACAAGGCGGTTCCTCTTTTTATCTTCGCTGCGACTGCATGTCGTTTTATTAGTGAGCGCCAGCTGGGGAGCCCTGAGAAACAATGCCACGGATATCTTGAATTTCAGACAGAAGGTACTGCAGCACAACTGGACTCTACCTATAGGCCAGTCTTGGCGCAATTATTTAGCTCCAATTGCTCGGAAACCATCAAGCACCAAGTCATTCACGAGTTCCAACGCGTTGTATAGTGTTTCTTGCCCTCTCGCAAATTCGGTCGGTTTCTCGCCTGATTCGTCGCTCATTGCGAGAATAATAGAGTGGCCTACGACTCGCAGAGACCAATCCGCTATTCTCCGGTGTAATGGACCTCAGTTGCTCGAGCCGTACTTGCATCTGACACGGATAATCAAGAGTTATGCCTTTTAGCAGTAGCATAAGCGCTCGTGCGGCGGATGAATACCCGTCACTGTCTATCATGGCCCGTCTCATGGTAGACGCTTAAGGAGCCTTCTGAAGATCATTTCAGATGCAGAGAATTACTTCCATTGAGTAGGCTCTTTCCAAGCTATATGGGTTCAATAGGTCGAAGTCATCTTTGGCGTATTCCTTTGACAGATATTTCTCGTTATTGATGACCATAAACAGTGGATCGCCCTTCTTATCGCATAGCGATGGCTGAAGATTGCGAAGCTGGTGCATATAACCTAGCTACCGATAGCTAAGGTTACAGAGAACATTGACTTGATGTGTTCTTTCTTTCATCTTGTCTAGGAGACTAGACCAAGGAATATTCCCAAGATAATTGTCTCGTTGAGGTACCCAAAGTATATATTGGTATTGGAGAGTTGGATGATGACAGAACGCTTCGACGGCTTTGACGAGACAGTTTGCGATGCCTTTCAAGAGAGCGTGATTTCGGAGTGAGCTGACCACCATGCCTTGACGACTGGCTTTTTGGACTAAATCTGTGTGCATGAGTAACTATTTCAATCCGTAAGAGTTCGTCAATTGTCGGAGAGGTGGGTAGCAATGTCATCAATTACCTCGAAACCCATCGGTCGCATTGGGAGAAACGCAAAGGCATCCGGGTTCTCGACAATTGGGGTTCCCGAATCTGTCAAGGGAAACGCCAGCACTACTTCGGTGGAGGAGTCAGCGCGGTCCCGTTCATCCGAGTATGTTCTATTCTCGCTTCAGGGGATGTTTTCAGCGATGTGCTTGGTGACATGATAGTGTCTCTCCTCTACACCGTCAGATGTCTCCTTTCGAATAGTCACGGGATTGCTTCCGCGAAGAGAATGAACGGTGACTGCAGTTTTAACATCATCCTTGTCGTAGAAAGAGGCTTATACCTTGCGTAGCTTCCGTAGAAAGAGTAGTATCGTGTGTTGCAAGTCTTAATTCTGGAGGCGGATGGTGTCGCGTCGCCGTTTATCTTCTTCTGTGTCCTCACTTTTATGAAGTAGTAGAGTGTTGCGAGTGGATAGATCGCCCGTCGGGTCATCCATCTCCTCCCACACAGGCATGACCATTCCAAGACCTTCATCTCCTTCGCGATGCGTGAAAGAGAAATAAACCTTGTGCGACTGGATATGGAAATTCCAGACTACCATGAAGACAGACTTGAACCCAATGCTTTTCTCACAAGCATAACCAGCCGCGCCGACGGTTTGAACTTTTGCAAATTGCACAACTTGATTTCGAGTGCTAAGGTGTAAGATCATTCTCATTTCACTCGATTGTCACCTTGCCAGGGTGTACCTTGAAAGAGACATACGAGTCCTGACCTTGTGACACAGCCGTGCTGTAATCATTGTCATCGGCATTCTGCAGCAGCTGGAAGGCAAACGTAGTGCTGCGTGTGTAGATATTCCTGGCGAACCTAAATAAACGTTGGAATGTCTTTTGATCAACTGAGATGTCTGTGACCAGAAACTCGTACGCGTGCCAGGACAGCAGAAACAATTATCTCATCTTTCCGGAGTAGTGCTTCTTCCACCTCGCGACGAAGCTCGGGTTTGACTTCCCTGATCAGCGAGAGTTATTCTTTATCAATATAGCCACATTCTTTTGCGATCTCTTTCACAAGACCCTGCGCCGTGCGTTTGCCTGGCTCAGCAGCTTGGGTGCCATCAGTGGACATTTTCTCCGCGGGTTGGTGGACCAGTTGGCGCTGGCAAAACCCTGTAAATGCCACGAAACCAGTGAATTAGCAAGTTCTGTGATGGTAACAAGCAAAGGCAAGTTGAAAGATCTTCAAACAGGGGTACTCTAACTTGTGACCCTACCGTATAGATTGGGGAGAATTCGCCCACTATCTTATTGTGTCGTGTAGAAGTTCGCGATATTGGAGAAAGAAGAGGCCTACGAGACAGGGACCTTTATCTTGGATTCAGATCGGGTCGACAGTGGTTAGCTAGAACTATTGCCAGTGCATCAAGTCTCTTTCCTGGTCAATTGGCATTCGTCAACGCTTTGACCGTGTTAGGAATGAGTGTTAGCCAAAGAGTGTAGACCTTGTTCCATCAAGGTATAAATCACATCCCATGTGGTTTGTAGTAAACGCTTGTGGCAAATACGGATTGTGACAGAGGAGGCTACCAATAACCGAAGCGTATGTCATGGTGTTTGGTGATGTGAAATTATCATAGCATCCCTAATCCCGACAGTACCAGGCGAACGCACGATTAACTTGACATGTAGTAGAGAAGCAGAAGTACTTTGTAGTCACGAGGCAGATTATTCCGTGGTAAACTAGATCAAGGTCTCAAGTGTCTTAGTGCTGAGTTGAGATGAACTTTTATTCTGTTTGTGGGCTGTCTTCAAGAAGCCGACCTAAGCTCAGAACCGTCATCAGATATTACCCCCATCTGTCTCCACAATATCGATTTCCACTACATCGATTGTACCCCTTCTATGTCTGCATAGATCAAAAGGCCTTTCCCATGAGGAAGTCGGACTTCACCGAGGCATATGTCATGGAGTTTTCACGACGCCTATCAGCTGTCCCAGCGCTGAAAGAAAAGTTCACAGTGCGGCGACTGACATCGCGGAGACTGGCAGGGGCGGCCCCATTGCTGGACTTGGGAGCGAAACGGATCGCTTTAGCGTTAGCTGCGCCCTCGGGGCTGCCCTGAACACCTAAAGAGTAAACGTTAGTATAGAATCTCAAGTGATGTGTCAAGTCAAGCTCGTACCATTGCCGACGTCGCAACCAGTCTCGAAGGAAGTGTCCTCATCATTGTCTTTGGCGACAGCAGTGGCGAAATCATCCTTGTCGAAAGGAGAGTTGAATCTAGCATGCTCAGCAATGACAGGCTCGGTGGCAACGGGAGCACCAGTCCAAGGGTCGGCGGCGGGAACAGGATCTTCTTCAGCGTGCTCAGAGGCGTCAGTAGTGGTAGAATGGTCAGGGCCCTGGTTGTCGGTGGCTACCTCAGCCAACGAGGCTTCAGCAACAGCTGAATCAACGGCAGGCTTGGTGTCGACATGACCCGAAACATGCTCCTCGGCAGGTGTGTTGACAGTGGAGTTGTCCTTGGGAATGGAGGCCTCGATTCCATGAGTAGAGGTACACTTGCATTGCCAAGCATCCTGGACAGCCTTGAGCTTCTGGTCCCAGTCCTTGTCATTGACTACATGAGTTTTGATTAACAAGGAGTCGAGAGTCTTGTACTTCGCCAGTTGTTCTCCCGAACAGGCGGCACACGGACACCGGGAAACGTCGGCGAGAGGGATGCCAGTGGGAATCTCAGGAATGATTTGCCCACAGGTGCCAAAGCAGCAGATGCA
The DNA here is from genome assembly GCA_003670145.1 of Fusarium subtropicale. NCBI lineage: Eukaryota > Fungi > Ascomycota > Sordariomycetes > Hypocreales > Nectriaceae > Fusarium > Fusarium subtropicale. The sequence continues at coordinate 63,056 of QRAA01000063.1, forward strand.
GTCGCGACGGGCCTCCTTGCAGACGATCTGTTCTCCGCCAATCAGGTGAAGCTTTCCGCAGGTGGAGGACTCGTCAGAGCCGCTTCTTGGAAGGCACTGGGCGATGGTGATGACCTCGACACACATCCTGATGATGGGGACAGGTAAACAATGAGAAAGTGTGTTAGACGGGCGCGCAAGTGATCTACGGAACGTGATAATTAGTATGAGGGTGAGACAGAATCTAGGGAAAGGAAGGGCAGACTAGAAGAGAAGAACTCTTACCTGAGTACGAAAACCTTGGTGTCTCAAGCTGTTTGAGGCGTTGCCGAGGTGAGGAAGGAAGGACGAGGGAGAATGGAAGGAGGAGGGAGAAGGGAAGGAAGAGGGTAGAATATGTGGGTGGCAGCTAGCCCTAAGGATTAGGCAACCAAACGCGGCAGCTGGGAATGCACTGCACGGCGGTTGTCAGTAGCTGCAGCAACTGCGATGATGGAATCAAATAGAAGTTTTGGTGCGATATCGAGGGTTGCCTGCTGGTTGTTGGAATCAGGGGCCCCTAAAAATGCCCTGAAGGGCGGTACAAGGTCACTCCGCCGACGGGATTACAAAAAGTTGCAAACAGACAACAGCAATCCGTCGGTTAAACTTGATTTGTAAACGGGTAATCGAAATGTTTGGGAAAACGGCCTTTGTTATATAACTGGACTATAGTAGAACAATATCAAAGTGCCGATGGGGAAGAGCAACTGTATCAGGTATTCATTGCCGAAGCAATCTTCGATACATCGTACTGCTAAAACATTGATTTGACAGATGCAAGCAAGCGTAGTATACCTAGACAAGTAACGATGGCAAGTATAACTTGACCATATACTAGGTACCTATCTGAGATTTGTCGCATCGTGGCAACAAGACACAATTTGCATTAGTGGGAATCCTATAAACTTATACTAGATAGTTGAATATGTAGCTCCACAAACACAAGTATCTGTCTTCCAATACGTTCTGTAATTTCCGGCCCCGGACTTGGATCTAGGCCGTAGGCTCACGAGCTGCACATCGCTTGACCATGCGATTCTCCTTTGGCGTTTGGACTTGGCCATAGCCTAGTTCCAAATTCTCGGCAACTCAAAGCAGCCGGTAGATAAGTAGCCAAGATTGTTTCCATGTTGCCAAATCAATAATGTAAGAGTTGCAAAACTGAAGCTCCATGTATTGAGGGGCCTCCAATATTGCGGAGGAACAAATGAAACCAAGTAAACATCTAGCCTGGAGCCTCACCGCGCGAAAGCTGTCTACCACTGGAACCACAGTATATTATATCACCATGACGCCTGGCTTATGATGCTTAGATCAAGCCCTTTGGTTATTTATCTTAATATTCTAACGATTATTGACTAAACACTTTATTGCTCAGGGGGAAGGGGAGTCTAGGTCAGAATGATAACAGAATGAAGACGTCACTTTCCTGCTAACCTATGTTATCTCACAGGTACACCTCTGCACTCTTTGTATAACGAATAAAACATCTATCAAACTTCATCCTTTCGAAATTCCATGTTTATTCTGTCGATATACAGGGTCTTATTTGAAGATACCGCAATACGAACGTGGAACGCATCAAGAGATACGGAAGCGAATCAACTTCAACAAGTACCCGGCGATCCCAAACCCTATCTTTCCTCACTGGACAGGTATTGGACTGTCTGAGAGGCTTTTTGTTCCCCATGTCGATGCCGAAACCCAATTTCACCAGCTCAGGTTGCATTCTCGTGGGTATGAAGTTCACAGGAAAGGTAGTAAGGAAGCACCTGGACAGGGTTATACTTTGTTAGATTCAAGACCAAATAGCGAATGGGATGTACTGCTGGCCGGGACACGTGAACGACATATTAGACTGTATCGACCTTTACCAGCGCATGGTACATCAACGTTTACGCTTTCAACAAGATGGGATTGAGCGTGAAGTTACTGCCAGTGGAACTGCGGTTAATCCAAATGTCACAGGAGCCCCTGACATGATGACCTCATGACTGCCATTTGTGAATACACATGAAGGGGTGAACCTTCAAGTGGCCCGGCAAATCCTTCGCTACCTGTTCCCCAAGTGCCTTTTCGACTTGGAATAGCTCTTGCCTTCGTTGTGGTGTTGTGAGCTCCTCCCGCCAAAGTGCTGTCATACATTAGTACCTACCTAGAGATCGAAGTTGTAGTCTTTTCAGTGTCAAAGCCAGAGACTGGGCACATAGTGGGATTTCTCTGTCACCTATTTCTTAGTACCACGGCAAGCGGACAGGATGGTTGCCACTGAAAATATTGTCATTTTAAAGTTTATTTTGTTGATCTTGTTTAATTTGTTACCTATGTTTAAGCTCTGGCGCCTGCCCATGTCTGCGTATTGGCAACCGTAGATTTTATGGAAGCTGAAGGCTCTTGTTTTAAACTTTCCAATAAACTTTGCATCATCTCGGCTTAGTAGGTAGGTATTGAACCACCACAATTACCATTCTTCTACTCCAATTCTTTTCTCCTCCGACAATTCACTTATTCCTTCTATTTTTCACCACCCAATCGACCAAAATCATGAGAAATTCAAATCTCAAGAAGAAGTGGATTGCTGTCCCCCGAGAAGGTAACGCCGCGGGAAAACAGCCTGACTCGGCTGCGGCGCTCAAGACTCCTCACAAGAGTGATCTGAGAGAGACAAAAGAGCTGCGATACGAATATGCTTTGAAGATCGAGGAAAATCTTCGCCGTTCATTTCGCGTATCGGAACCGAACTATCGACTGTCGGCGATTTATGCGTCCATTATACTGCTCGTTCCCATTTCGACTCTAGAGGATAGGGGCTATCTTGACTACAAGAAAGAAGGGCCTTACCTCGAATCTGCTCTCCTGAAAACTGCAATGATGTTCGGGCATTGTTAGTCATGCCCATCGAATCCGTACCTATATATGCTAATGTTTTGAAGACCTCCGCAAGTCTCACGAGGATCGCTCAGAGCCTAAAGAAGAACCTGAAACAGCCAACCCTTCTGCACAACAACCAGAAGACGACCGTCACTCTGCGGAAGAACGTCCGCTAGAGGGAAAGTTATCTACAAAAGAGAATTCAAGGAAGCGGCCTTCGTATCAGGAACAGTCTAATGGTAAAGAGGATGGCGACGCTGCTGCCAACAACGAAAAAACCAATGACGAGACCCAAAAGCTAAAGGTTGTTGACCGAAGCGGGAACGGGAAAACCAGATGTTGCGTCCGAGATAAGTTCCAATGCATCTTCACAGGTACAACATCCGGAGAACCAGCACATATACTGCCCTACGCCTGGAATAAGAACCAGGACAACCATCACCAGACCCGAGAGTGCTTTCCTGGCTGTAAAGCTTTCTTTGACAATTTAGTTATCGATGAAGTTTCCATTGCTGTGAACTACTCAGCCGCTTCGGACAAGTATTGGAACATGATCTGCATTAATGATCAGTTGTATTCCTGGTGGCCTAAGGCATGTTTTGGTTTGAAGTGCTTGAGCGTTCAGCCGAAAAAGCCTCCGCAATCCGAGAGCTCGGAAGAGCCAGAATTCGAAGTTGAGATTCAATTTAACTGGCTATGCAGTATATGGGAGGAACCCGATGACCTGATCTACCTGGAGGATGATATGAATGGTATGAAGGAGATGGCAGAAATGCAGATCAGACATGAGGACTATGGAAGCCCCGCGTTCGAGGATTTGGATACCGACATTGTTTCCGGACATACTGTCACTATAAGCATGCCGGAAAAAGATGCTTTGAAGTGCAAGGTAGCCTTGGACGTTCATTGGAACCTCGCCTGCATTGCAGCCATGAGCGGTGGAGCTGAATATCCCGAGCTGCTCCCAGAGCCCCTTCTTTGGGTATATCACAATGGCTGGTAATGGAACGTTTGGGTTACTATAAGACCAATGAATCTTTTTGGCACACATGGCGATGAAGTATAATAATAAGTATTGGAAATAAGCCACTTGATATCCATCAGACTAACGTTCTCACTGAAGACTATTTTCAGCCCTGGTAATTCGTACTGGAAGACATGCTTAAGCAGGAACTGCGTTGTAGTCCCTTCGAAACAAATATCAAATTAGAATGAACAAATTATTTCCCAGTTTATTTCAATTACAGAATCAAGATCGACCTACACCTTTATGCCTTCGTATTGTAGCACTGTTGTTTTCCAAATGCGATTTTGTGATGGCCATGCTGGGCTTGCCTGCTTTTTGGAGAGGGAGACAAGGAATGTGTTATCCGGCTGAAATCACACAACCTGTTCTTCTAGATTGTGCAAACACCCATACTTGGCTGCACAAAAATACCATGAATGTTGTGGTATGGACTTTGCTTCACATGTTGGCTAAATGGCATCAGGGACCGGAGAAAAACTAAACAAAAACACTGACGATTTCTTAGGCAAAACATGCACTAAAGTTGGTCTAGTACTTTCATAAGCCGCTGAGTCAGTACCTGATTTTATGTAACCTGCCTGCTTGGCGAAGAGGGTATTACCCTGACCAAACGTGCATCACTTGGTTACCATGCCGCAAATGTCTTCTGCCAGACCGTCACTTTTGATTTGCTTCGATTGCTTTTGGCTTCACTCTATGGCTTCATGTGGTAAGAGCCCCGGAGCGAGTATCTTGAAGGATAAATAGTCTGACCCAGAATCCCAAATATCCTCTCATCTTTCCTTTCCTTCACTCTTTCACTATATAGATCCTAGCGAACATAGCATCGCATCTCGGCATTTCGACAGCTGACAAAACTCTTATACTGGACGCGAAAAGGAAGAACCCCTTTGAATCTTTATATACATGCAGCGTGGATTACTTTCGAATCATGCGGAAATGGCAGAATCTGCCTATCATGCAACATCACGTTCTTGATGAACTTATTCATGGTCTGAGATGGTCGCAGGCAAGTCAATGATCATCTTCCACTTTCGAATATCGCTAACGTCCAAAGGTCCTGATCCTCACAGACGATACCGACACCGGCAAGACTAGCCAGATGACGCAGAGAGTGTATTGTCTCTTTCGTCACCCAGTTCGGAAGATTGGTTGCACTCAGCCTCGTCGCCTTGCAGCTTGCAGCGTTACAGAACATATCGCCCTTGATCTTAACGTCAAACTTGAGGAAGAGGCCGGATTCAACACCGAAACCTTGGAATTGTCAGCAACAGGACTACTCTCAAATCTGCAACAGAGGGCACCGTCTTAGACAGCTTCAATGATGCTACCCTCCACGGACATGTATGTATTGCTGACTGTATTGAGGTATAGAAGTAAGCTAACATTTGTAGTAGTGTGATCATGAACAGTGTGACGAAGGAAGCATTGACGCTGACATCTTATTGGCACTGATGAAGGAGACTATGTGTCAACAACTTCACCTGCGCTTGGACATCATGTCCGCAACAGTACATGCAGAGAAGTTTGCGGATTACTTCCGTCAGTTTGAGAAGTTGCCATTCGAAGCCGTCGCGATTAAATCTCAAGCGGTTGTCCCCGACCCTAGTGCCCACCCGTTGTATGCAAGCCTATCAAGAGAAGACCAGGTTAAAGCTATTGCAAAGTCCGACAATGGACAGCGAAGATGAACTGTAGCTACCAACATCGCCGAAAGCAGCATCACAGTTGAAGGAGTTGTCTATGTTGTCGGTACGTATTCTTCGCAGTCACAGAACAATTACTAACCTCTACTAGAAGGTGGAGTTTTTGAACTCGATGGGCTCAACCCGCGCATCGGAACGAGTACTATTCCCAGCCCACTGGCTTCCTATACTACTATAATACAAAGAACCGACCGTGGGTCAGCTAGGAACGTGCTACCGAATCAACACTACGGAAATGTTTCCATCGACCATCCTCCCCACAAAGTCTATTCTGCGGGGTTAGAGGAACTGCGAGCTATGTAAGTATTAGGTGATTGCCGTCTACATATCCGTATAACTAAGACATTTAGGAACTTCATCAACGATGACGGTTCTGTCACAGCTACGCTGCCCTAAAGTATGAAAAGGTCGCTTGATGCATGACTATTCGATAGATCTGGATCAGGCTGGGATAATAGATATCCCATCCCGGCCCGGCCAGTAAGCTGAGTCAGCAGGCATTGTGTCCGTTACCCTGAGGCTTGGGTTAGTAGTTAGGCAGCAGAATTAAATATTGGGTCTGTCTCCATACCAGGACAGGCCTAGAAAAGATGTGAGACTCGTTGTGATATTCAATGTCGGGGTATACTCTATTATCTGCTGATAAAACCTTGGCTCTGTTGTTGATCGGTCAAGTTTGTTTGACAATTGTGCCGGACAGAAACTTGGCTTTGGTGGTTGGTGTAGAGAGAAGCTTGTTCCTCCACGTGAGAATCAGGATGGTCCAAGACATGCAAATACCTTTTGACATCCGATGTCACTCCCGCCCAAGGACAAGAAGAGGAAACTTGCTATGAGACAAAGGAAAATTGACGTCAAGAGCAATGCATGTTTGCTAGACAGTCTCTGACGCACGCCCAGACTAGCGCCAAGGTACCCTTGTCGCGTGAGGGTCACTCATTTAAGCTTAATCGAGTAGAGTTTTGGAGGCCCCACGGACAAGGGTTTGGTTCCTTTCAGGGCTGCTGATCGTGGTATGGGAGAGACATCTTTCGGCTTAGTGGGGGAACGGATTTAGCAACTTTGGTGAAGCCGATGATCGTAGGGTGATCAATTCAATTAGAGTCAAACTTTATTCTAGCAATTCCACGAAAGCCCGTATCTTGATGTTTGGAAGGTACGTACCCTTCCAGTGGTGCCTGCCTGTAGGTTGTGGCATTCGAGAGAAAACACCAAATTCCATCAACGGAAGGAGCCCCACTGGCCACTGCACAAGACACAACTGCATAACAATCACACTGCATAAATCTTCCCCTTTCAACATCGTTGCATCCGCCGCGTCATCACCAAGACACTCGCCAAACCCATCATCAACAACCAGAAAGACCACAATGAGCAGCAATTCTTTCTCTCGTTTTCTGGGCCAACGTCATAAGCCGGGTTGCCCAGACAAGGATAACCGAGCCTTGAGCCGCGCCCAGCCAAACAAAACGGCACTCCAAGACGTTGATCATCTTGGCGAACTCTCCACTCCTCCAGCATCGAACGATCTGCTCAACGTGTGGAGAAGGACCGAATTCTGGGATTAAATTCTATTAATTGAGACGGTCGTCTCCAGATCTTTGCTTCTGTTACTTACAATCAAGCATTTAATCAACAGGAATCCGGGGCCTCAAACATTACCCCAGATCCCAAGCCCTGCCAGTTTTGCCTCTACGACTTTATTTGTGTCTCTTGAGCAAGCGCTCTTGATCAACCAGCATCATGCCGTGGCCCAAAGTAGACAACGAAGCTCCCAACACGGAGGACTACATCAACGACAGCCATCGCAACTCTAGCAGCAATGGCACGTTCGTCAATGACAACCCCAACAACAACATTGGCGGGCAACGCCGTGTCTCCAAGGCTACTCTTCTGCGCAACCCTCTAGCGGGCATGACCCGAGAAGAGCTCCTTGCCGACGTTGACTCTTTCGTCGACGCCAGGGGTCTTCAAGAGCATCGCGAGGACTTCCGAAAGGGGGCTCTGGTCGCTCAAGTGAACAACACCCCAGGTGCATTTGAGAAGATTGACATTGTCACCGAGGAGGAGAAGGCCGTTCTCCGAAAGGAAGAGACATCTCGATGGCACCAGCCCTTTGCCTTGTACTTCCTCTGCACACTTTGTGCGGGGTCTGCCATTGTGCAGGGTATGGATCAAACTGCTGTCAATGGTGCCCAGGTGTGTTTCCCACGGTAGTGAGACGCCTTCATATACTAATCCATACCCAGGAATTTTATTTCACAGAGTTTGAGATCAATAATGAATGGATGCAAGGCTTCACCAATGGAGCCCCTTACCTCTGCTCTGCTCTCATCGGATGTTGGACTAGTCCAATTCTTAACAAGTATACCGGTCGCCGCGGAACTATCTTCATCTCATGTGCTATATCGACTATCACTGGTTTCTGGATGGCTGCTGCCACGTCGTAAGTCGTCATCTCTCATTAGAGTATCACGCTAACTCTATACTAGGCTCCCCAACTTCCTCGCTGCACGTTTTATGCTCGGCTTTGCTGTCGGTGCCAAATCCAGTACCACCCCTGTCTACTCCGCTGAGTGCACACCCAAAAACATCCGTGGCGCTCTTACCATGATGTGGCAGATGTGGACTGCCTTTGGTATCGCGCTTGGTTTCATTGTCTGTGTTGCCTTCCAGAAAGTTACCATCATCGGCGGCCCAAACTCCCCCTGGCGATGGATGATGGCTTCGACCTCTGTCCCTCCACTGATCGTCATGCTCCAAGTCTACTTTTGCCCCGAGAGTCCTCGCTGGTATATGGAACGGGGTGAATTCAACAAGGCCTTCCGATCTGTACGAAAGCTTCGATTCAACTCTATTCAAGCCACTCGAGACATGTACTACGCCTACAAACTTCTTGAGATCGAGCGCAGTGAAAGAGAGGGACGAAATTTGCTCAAGGAGTTCTTCACTGTTCGCCGTAATCGACGTGCTGCCCAGAGTGCATGGTTCTGCATGGTAAGTCAGTACGCCCTCATTCTTTTACCACTGTACTGACGCTGCGAAGTTCCTCCAGCAATTCTGCGGTGTCAACATAATTGCCTACTACTCGACGTCGATCTTCCGTAACGCCGGTTATAGTCTTTCCGAAGCCCTCCTCGTTTCTATGGGAGGGGGTATCATCAACTTCCTCTTCGCCATTCCTGCCATCTATACTATTGACACCTTTGGCCGGCGAAATCTACTTCTCGTTACCTTCCCTCTCATGTCAGCTTGTCTCTTTTTCACTGGTGGCGTGTTCAACATCCCTGAAAGTAACCAAAAGGCCCTCATTGGCACTGTAACGACAGGGCTCTACATTTTTATGGCTGTCTACTCGCCTGGCCTGGGCCCCGTCCCATTTACATATAGTGCGGAAGCATTCCCTCTTCACATTCGAGATATCGGTATGGCATCCAGTACTGCCATTACATGGGGATTCAATTTCATTATCAGCTTCACTTGGCCAGCCTTAGAACGATCATTTGGTATAACTGGTGCTCTAAGCTGGTATGGTGCATGGAATATCTTTGGCTGGGTCTTCTGCTATTTTCTTCTTCCCGAGACGAAGAATTTGACTCTTGAGGAGCTTGACATGGTCTTTGGTGTGAGCAACCGAGAACACGCTTCGTACTACGCGAGGAAGCTACCGTGGTACCTCAAGAAGTACATCCTTCGCCAGGATGTTCCCCCTTTCCCTCCACTGTACGAGTTTGCTGCCAATGATGGACATTATCCCCGCGAAAAGCCTGACGCAAAGCATGTCGAAGGAAAAAGTCATGTTGCTGGTTCTGGAGACACAGGAATTGTATCCGATCGCATATAGGCTTGTCAGAGCCCACTGGTATGTGGAATATGGACAATATATATACTGGTGATATTGAGACCTGCACAATTTGAATAGTAAATAACATGTAATGATGCCCCTCAGTCTATAGATCTAAATCCATCTCAACTGTCCCCCATAATATAGGAAGAAATGGATATTTAAAGATCTACAGTGCTCAGGCGGACTTTCAACCCTCTGGGTTCCGGAGCGGTGTCGTTCACCCTGAAGTTCAGTACTCTTAATCGACGGCCAAAACAACGCACATTGACCAAGAGGATTTGGAAGAATGAGCAAACTACCGCATCCTTTTAGCAAATTGATCAAGTAGAATTATCAATAAGATATGTTACCAGGCCTTACGATGTTAATCACTTCAGTATATTATCTAGGCAGCATAGAGAATAAAGGGAAACAGAGGCTATTATTACTTTATTTAAGCCTCTGGTAAATTACTATATAGTTAACTTAATT
>QRAA01000631.1:0-12616 GCA_003670145.1 Fusarium subtropicale
ATTTTGCCCTTTATTACCCCTGCGGGCTGTACTAATGCATAAGATACTCCGTATCCGCTGTGCTAAGCGTTCCAGTACTTGGGGTCATTGGTAGATCACATGTAGACGCGTCACCCTGGTGGTGAGTAGCTGAGCAATCCTCAAGCCGGCTCACCAAAACGTGAACGGGATATGTGATGAGGGGTTGTAAGTTTCAACTAATGCAATCCATGACGTGTTTATGATATGATAATGACTATACAATATTGATATAAACTTCAGTAGTGCTTATATTTTACTAATTTGCACTAATATAAGTATATAAGCTTTTTTACAAAGAGCAGATGACCTTTCTGGGTGTGCATAGTGCTGAAATATTCTCAATTAAGTGATATTCTACTAAGCAGATAGAACGCCAGTATCTTCACGGCAATTTTGTAGCTTAACCTTATAGGCACTACTGACTCCCATATGTTTTTGGAAAATTGGTCAAGGAGAGTATGCCAACTGAGGCACATTGTCAGGCCTTGCTGTGTCTATGACTTCTCGATATCATCTAGCCCGGATGATAAAGAACACAGACGCCATTCTTGATTTGCTGAACCCTTGAGTAAATCATCAGATAGCCAAGTTACCTGACTTATCCCCTGCTATGGCGATTTACTCCCCTTGACCAATTTCCCAAAATCATACGGCAGGTATCAAACCAAGTAGCAGTAGAAAACCAGCCAAGTATTATTAATCCCTTGAACACTACATATTCCCCAATAGCACATTAACTTGCACAATAGCCTACCTAGTGAAAATCCTACCAACTAGACCTACCAACCCTCTGGCAATTCTTCTCAGCATAGTCGTTGAGCCTATCTTCCACAGGCAGAAGATATTTATCACCAATCCTCAACCCACAAGACTCACTCTCAGCGTGCCTGATCAGCCCACTCAGTTCTTCAAACTTGTTCCTTTTACCTTTCGGGCATTCCGGACACGTGTAGAAACCCTGAAATACACCCGTGGAGGTGTAAAGTCGAAAACTCGCCATTCCCATTTTAGGACCGAATAACTCTGACAGTCTTAGACTGCGTTGGAGGACTACACACTCCTCGGATTCGATGTGCTCTAGCAAATCAGAGGCCCAGCGGAACTTTTCGCGGCAGGCTAGATCTCTGCCGGGGCAGCGAAGGTATCCAATCTCCCCGCGACGTGGCCATGGCGTTTCCTCCGAGTTCCAATCGTCTGTGAGATAGAATTCATCGAAGGAATCCTCGTCACTTGAAGTTTCCTCCGGCTCTGGGTCATTGTATGAATCACGAAATTCGGGTTCCTCGAAGAAAACGTCGTGGCGTCGAGAAGGGTTATGAATCCTCCTGTTGTGATCAGCGAGCCTGGCCTCGTCTGCGTAGGCTCTGCGGCACGCGATGCAGGAGAATGGGGGGATCTGAGAAGGGGGCCTGAGGGGGCCGTGGATAGCCTGTTTATGCTTCTTCAGTCCATACTTGTCCCAGTAGGTCTTGTCACAGGCACTACAGCGAACGCTTGGGGTTGGATCTCCCGATTTTCCTGTTGGTTTACCGTCGTACTCGTCCCAATGCTCAGAGTCATCATCCGTCTCCATATCCGAGGAATCGCAAGAATCTTCGGATTGATCGTCGTCGTGAGGATCATCGGATCCTTCGTAACCAGAGGAAGTAACGGACTCGTCGTCACTAGAGGCATCATCGGATTCATCGTCACCTAAAGAAACATGGGTGATGGACGTTTTTGGCTGTTCAGGTTTTTGCGGGACCTGGTTGGTAGGAATTGTCTGAACCCAACGCATAATGCTTTGAGACCCATTCGGTTCTTGCTCGATCTCGATGGCAGTATCGTTCTCAATTCCATGCACGTCCCTGTCATGCTTGTCACTTTCGTGTTCGAAAGGGAATACGATGTTGCAGACGTAGCACATCGGGTAATGTTCAGCCTTGTAATGAGCGTCGATCTCATCCATGTCGAAGGTCTTATGACAACAGAGACAATCAGGTCCACGAACGTCTGCTTCTCGAAGATGCACATCCAGATTATGAGTGTCGAGTTGACTTTCATGCTCAAAGGTGATGCTGCAGCGGGCGCATGCAAAAACGGCTTCGGCAGGAACTCTGAACTTTTCTGCCCATGGTCGGACATGCACATCCAAGGTATGGTTTCTGACTTTCTCCCTAGAACTGAAAGTCTTGCCGCAGCATTGCCGCTCAGCGTTGCGCGGCCAGCGAGCTGCTTCCACCTTGGATAGTGGTGGGAGACTGTGAGAGCTTTGGGCGACATGGGTGCAGAGTTGGTCGTGGTTGTTGAATCTTCTGTTACAGACGACACAGGCTGAGGCTTGCCAGGCGCGATTTATACAGAAGATCCTATATCCCTCGTGCGCGGAAGTGTTGTGCTTTTCGACGTCAACTTGGGTCGTGAACATCCTGTCGCAGGCGCTGCAATACCAGGCACCTCCGGGAGGAATGCAGCACGCGACTGGTGGATTCGTATGTACTTCCTTGACGTGACTGTCAAGTTCTTTTTGGGCGTCAAAGGTTCTGTTGCAGGTGATGCAAGTAAAGGTAGCCGTGGCGCGACGTAGATGGTAACGCACACATCCATTGTGCAAATCCCAGTTGTGGTCTTCCATTTCTTCCAGAGACTCAAAGGTCCTCTCGCAGACGCTACAATACCAAGTGGGTGATGATGGTTCTGGGTGCGTAGTCCTTCTGTGATCTGCGACTCCCTGTTCGGTCTTGAACGACTTCTCGCAAATCGTACAAGGAAACACATGAGTGGCTCTGTAGTGTTGAAGGAGTTTATTTCGGGATCGGAAGATCAAGTCACACATGGCACACTTCCATGTGGTCTCTTTATGAATTGATGGTTCTGGGTGCATGTCCTTTGTGTGATGTGCGGCTCCCTGCTCGGTCTTGAAAGTCTTCTTACAAAAGGCGCAAGGAAAGCGCGATGTTTTAGGTTCGTTTTTGAATTGAACATTGCCGTGAGTAACCACACAGTGGTATACAAATTCGATGTGAGATGTGAATTTCGCGTCACATTTATGACACAAATGATGGTTCATAAGAATTCTGTGCTCCCTGAGTGCGTAGTAGGATCCGAATTTCGCGCCACACTCGACACAAGAATGATGTATCATGAGCGATTTGTGCCGTTGGAGTTCCTTCTCGCAGGTAAAGTTCTGTTTACAAACAAGACAAGAGAAGTGCGTATCCAGGTCAAGTCCAGATGAATGCGGGTTGTTAGTGCCTGACATTGTGTCAGATGTTGCTAGGTATGTATGTTTGTGTATGTGAAAGACGATGAAAAAGGGGAAATTAGATTCAGGACGTTGGCGATTTAAGTAGCGTACGGTTAGAAAAAGTAAGTTTTGTTGTTACTGGGATATCAAGCGTGGCGCGGTTCGCGACGTGACATGACATGAGGGGTGTCGTCTAGAACTGAAATAATGGCAGGTTTCTTATCTCTGCAGGGGTTGATAAAGAAAAGCTGATGGCTGGGGAAACTAAACGATATCATTGATACAAAATGACAAAGCATGGCTGAACAACGTATGATTCGATTCATCTGCCGCGTGCCGCGTATCCTGGCAATCCAGGGTTATAACTTTACGTGAAGTTCTGACAGTTGATATAAACCTCACGGCATATCCTATCGTGAATTAAATCTATAAACACCTATACTATATTCCTAAAATACGCCTTGCTAAAAAGTAAAAGAACAAACACTCAAAGTGTACTAAAATCTCCAATAAAAAACCCTTCAATAATCAAAAAGCTGAAACGCGTCCTGGTTATACTCAATGTGAACGAAAATCCGATAGAAATCCCACACAGCAGCATCACAGGTCTCACTCTCAGCATGCTGAAGCAAGGCGCTTAGTCGATTGAAATACGAACCGCAGTTTTCGCATCGGAAATCGTCTTCGTGGTCATGTCCGGCTGGTCCGTACTCCTCATACCAATCTGCCACCACGTTCTGGATAACGCGGAGGTTGGCGCCTGATTCGCAAGTGCCGTGCTCGAGATGAAGCATCATTGCTGAATTAGTGATGAACATTCGTGGGCATGCCAGACATTTCATGTTTTTCTCCATGTGGACTTTTTCGTGCTGGTGAGAGGCTAAAGTCAGACATTTGTGAGACAGGATGTAAGGGATGGAAAGGACTTACATTCATGAGATTGGATGGGGAATCAAAGAATCGCTGACATGTGGGACATCGGTTGTGGACGTCTACATCATGCTGAATCAAATCTTCTTCGTCGTAGAACATTTCGTTGCACTCCAGACAAGCATTGTGATCCTCTTCAAGGTGGTGATTCAAGTCATCTGCAGTCTCATAATCTGGCTCATGGTCGCAGTGCGTACAAACATGATGCTTGTACGAGTTGGCGACATGCTGCTGAAGAGCAGAGACATGATTAAAATGCCTATCGCATCGCCAGCAAAACGTGTCGTGATGCTTAGCGAGGATGTGCTGGTCGAGAGATGTCTCACAGCGGAAATACCGCTTGCATGGCGGGCAATAGCTGGAGTTTGAACTGTAGCTTGAGGCTGTATCGCCCGGGCTGGCGCTGTAACTGGATCTCGGGCCTGAGCTGGCGGTGGAAGAGGTGGAATAGTAGCCTCTGGAATGATGACGCATTTTTGTTTTGGGTGGTTGCAGTGCGTATGTGGGCGCCCGTTGGAGGCTGGTGGGTGGTGCGGTCTGATGCCTTGATTGGGCCCCCCTTCAGAAGGGCGAATAGGATAAAATGCGATGCTCTGTACTTTCCAGCGCAGTCGGTTCAATTGATGAGTCGGTGACAAGAGATCATCAAGATTGAATCTAAGCAAAAACCTGTCGATACGGTAGATTCTTAATTTATCACGGTTGTTAGGGGAGAACAAGACGAGTCACCTGTGATTGGTCACTTGTAGCCCACTTTAGGGGTCATGCCCAAATTAATGTCAGAGAGCGACCAAAGTCCCGCTGTTCCTGTTTTCTTTGTTCGCTAAAGTTACATCGTTCAAACAGTCTTCACAAACTCATGACCAACAAGACAAACAAGACTCACAAGTAAACACAAACAACGTGTCTCATGCAGCTTTAATGGGCCGTCATGCAATCAATTAAACTTAACTTAATTCACAACCAATGACCGACAAGTCAGCTTCGTACCACGACAAACCACGACAAATATAGGGTAGTATTCTTTACAGTGGAATCTCTCCAGAGCATCTACCCTTAACCAGACTAGCATCCTTGCCAGCCAATCCATCAAAATAATCCAACAAACTCTCCACAGGCACCATTTCCATGACCCCCAAATCCGGATGCGACGACTTCAATGTTTTTCCACTGAACAAAACCCTCACAAAATATTTGCTGCCCTTCTTGTACAGCTCAAACACAACCTCGCTTCCCATACCAGGCCAAACCATGACGTCAATCTGAAGAATACTCAAAAGACGACTGACAGATCCATCGTGGGCGAAGTTGTGAAGGTATAGAATGTCTTGCTTGCCAGCCATGACTTGTCTAAAATGACTGGCTAGCTCGGCGATCCACACTCCCCATGATGTAGCCGACGCAGCCAGCGAAGCAGGTGCATCACGATAAATCTGGGAATACTCCCATTGACCAAGTCTGTACACCGTATTGGCAAGCTCCTGATCAACGCAGGTAGTCGAGTTCTTTCCATCAACAAGCTTGCAAGGGAAGGGTTTGGCGTGACACTGTCGAGCAGACAAATTGTCATAGTAATGATCAAAGCTCTCATGAAAACCCTCATCATCAGCTGGCACGCCAGAGATATCATCAAGAACCTTGTACAGACCCTTCGTCTTTTCAAGATGCTTCTTCCATTCCACGTTAGACAAAGACTTGATAGCACTGCTCAGCTTGCTCCCAACGCTGCACTTGTACTGCGGTTCAAGACTGTCCACACCCGCTTGTTGGATATGCAACGGAACTGAATCCGTGGTCTTGTACATGCCGTTGATGAACATGCCTGCGACCTGACTCGTAATCTGATTGTTGGTGACTCTGAACTTGACCTTGCTTTGCCAGTCTTCTCCACGGCTGGGGATAAACTTTAGAAGATCGTGATACACTTCATAGAGATCTTTGCCGTGAACCCATGAATCGTCGAGACCTTCAGCTGTGATTTGGGGAAATTGACATGATCCGATCCATCCGGAGGGGAGGAAGGGGTTGATGTCGGATGTGAAACCTTTCCAGTACCCTTGGGCGTTGTGTTTAGGTTCATCGGTGAATTGTCTGCCGAAGTAGTACAGACCCTGGTTATCGCAGTTCCATTGGTATGATTCCACCGGAAACGCGTTGGCTGCGTAGGGAGTGCGCTTGTGATGTCTTTGGATCTGACCTTGAGTAAGCCTATTGATAGCTAAATGAAGATTGAAGATGAGGAACTTACCACTTCGACATATTGCAACTCATATTCCTTCTCAGGCCTCTTATACTCCCTCTTCCTCGCATGCGGCATGTTACACCAATTATACGAGCCATACTTTTCATCAGGTGTAACCGACGAGTCAAAGATAAACCCATAAGTACCCTCCCCATCAATCGCACCACTCAGAGAATTGACTTTATTCTCACTAGGAGGGTACCATTTCAATTTTGGGTCAGAGCCGATGAGAGATGGTGTTGATGAGAGAAGGGCCAAAAGAGAACCCTGACGTAATGAGCCCATGTCTGCGTATTGTGTGAGGCAGAAGAATGTCCCGAAAAGAAAGACTGCGACCAAGGCGAGCAGCCTCGCTCTACAGCGGAACCAGGCGAGCGACATTTTATATGAGGGCGGATGAGAAGGAGAGATAATGAATGACTAGGATTGAGAACTCAAGTTGGAAGGTCGAGTTGGAAATTACGCGCTTTAATTGGAGCACGTGGAGACGTGACTGGTCGAGACAACTCAGAGGTTGGACCCTTGGAACCGAATGCATCTTGGCTTATTACACATACATATCGACAGAGAAACGTGCTCATAGAATTAAAGTCTTTGGATAAATGGCTCATTAAAAAATGATCTATGCTGCAAAAGGCAGAAAATCACCTGGGGTACTACATGGAAGTCAAGTCTAGCCAGCGCTTTGAGTCACCCAATCTGATAAGCCTGGTGGCCCCAGATATGTTCCAAGTGACGACGCTTCTTCAAATTATCACTCCGAACCTCTTCTGGGGTCATTCCCTGACTATTCTTCCGACACAGGAATTCTGAAGGAGACATGTTTACTATGAACTCCCATGTAAGTTGCGACATCCACTGGCTCTTGGCAGCAAGCGAAAGTATCGTCTCTCCGTCACTGTTCACCTCGCTAAACTGATACGACAGTTGTGTTTCTTTCGCAATGGTTTGAACTCTGTGCGAGCCTGCCAAAACAGCTTGAACCAGTATCGTTTGACCGAAGTTATTTCTGTGCTCCTTCAGTACACCAGGATGATGTAGCAAAGTGTTGAATGCGTGGTCATACCCTGGTGAACCTTTGGTGTCTACCCATCTTGCCGCTAGGAACAGAGCTGTGTTTCCATCGTCGTCCCAGAGGTTTACGTCGATGTCTGGATGGCCCAGAATGAGGCTAATCGCCTGCTCATCCCCAGTCATAGCAGCGTTATGTAGAGCTGTCCGACCATCCAAAGCCTTTGCATTGACCTGGGCGCCTCGACTGAAAAGTAGTCGAATGGCATCACCAAATTTCGCGGTGGCAGCGAGGTGCAATGGACTATCTCCATCTCCGTTGGAACAATTGACGTTGGAGTAGGGGATAAGGGTCAAAGCAGTCTCCTCATTATTGCATTTTAGTGCCACGTCCAAGGCTGAAGATCCCCTGGTCCCCGGTAGTGGATCGAGCTCGACATCCGACCATTTCATCAGCTCTTTGAGCACTTCGACGTTACCCTTCTCAGCAGCAAGGCAAGCAGCGTTCATACCACGTGAATCCCTGTAGTTTCGATGTGAATGATCAAGCAGGAGCTTCACGCACTTTCGGTGATCATAATAGGCTGCAGCTAGTAGTGGAGTCCAGCACAACGATTCATACCAGCCGTATGTTGATTTCGATCCCCCGTATTTGCAATCCGGATTGATACTTCGTTGTTCCAGAAGAAGAGACACCGTTCTCTCATGTCCTTTCTCTGCCGAGATATAGAGAGCTGTGAACCCAGAGGTGCTAACTAGGTTTGGGTCTGCCCCATGATCTAGGAGCACCCTAACCATCGCATCGTCGCCTTTCTCAGCGGCCATGATGAGCAGAGAGGTCCCCTTTTGGAGTTCGTAGTCTCGTGCGAGCAAGGTCGATGAGTCAAATGAAACACATTCCTCCATAATCAAGCTATATTCGCTATCGCTGTCTTGATCCGTTTGACCTGTTCTTCCCCTTTCTGTCCATGTATCATCTTCTGGATTTGTGCTCTCTCTTGAATTGATACATGGCTGGAGATTGAGTTCATAGTCATTGACCATCAGAAGAAGCTCTACCAGCCCGTGATGTCCTTCTCGGCACGCTTTGTCAAGTGCTGAGGGTAAACCACCATTCATGTCTCTTACAAGCATATCAATGGCCAATGTGGACACAGAATGCATGTTTGAGGCCATGGCAATCCTATCAGCGTCATCTTGTTGACCTTTGGCGACCTCATGATCATATTCAGCGCGGTGAGAATGATAGGCCCAATTCATATCAGAGTACCTTCGAAAGGGTGGCCACAACACTACAGCATTCTTGTCGGAGCTTGACGCCAAAGTAGTCAGACTGAGATATTTGATGCAAAGACGTGCCATTGTGTCGTTAGCCCGGGGGAACAGTTGGGCCTGGTGGCGCTCAAAGTACTCCTGCGCTGATTTGTGCACAAGCCTGACAACGTTGCTCTGTTTATCAACAACTATCAGACCGGCACACACACCTGCCACGTCCTCAATGTCTGGCACGTTCTCAATATCGATAACTTGACTGTCTGGTTCGACGGACAATGCATATGCTAGGTCTTCTGTTCGTAAGGGCTCCCGGGCGAACACTAGTATGAGCAAAGCTTGTTTGGCTAGTACTTCTGATTCTGGACCTAATCCAGCAATTCTTGTCATGGCGTCCTGGTACGCGCTGTCGTAAGCATCCGATCCGACTGACAACTTGGCGAGCGAGGATCTTAGGGCCTTGGGAGACTTTTTATTCTTTAAAGATCGCAAATGGAGTTCTGCGAGAAGGAACCTGGCTCAAAGTTAGTTGGAACATCGGCCGACTTGGTCTACCTTCGGGGAAATATTGGTTGAAGGGTTGTGGCAGATCAGAACTACAGGGGGGAATAATGTACTCACATTCCGGAACTAGCTGTAGTTATCATCTCGATAATCTCGATCTGGAATGATGGATCTCTGGCAACGAATCTAGGCAATTGGAAAATTGAATCGTTCAAAAATTGACGAATGTCTTTGTCGCTTCCTCGGATCTCCAGGATAGCTGCACCATGGTCCGCAAACTGGTTCTGTATCTCTGGAATGTGACGAGACGTCACAAACAAGTTGAGTTGACATGTTCTTTGTAGCTTGAGGATCTCTGCAATGAAAGGCCGACTCACATCTGTCGGGACTTCATCCAAAGCGTCCACTAGTAAGTTGACCTTTTGGAAGGAACTGTACAGTTGTTCTAGAAGCTTGATTACCTCGTCTCTCAGCAGGGTTTGCTTGGCGCTTCGCTTTCGACGACATTGGGCGAAGATGGCATCGGGAATGTTTTCAGACTGCTGAAGAGAATTGCGGAATAAGCTGGATATTAGGCCATGTACATCCTGATCTACTGCTTGATACGTGCAGTACACAAATGTGTTCAGGACGTCGGGGTCATCCTTTGACTGTACCTGCAAGGTTTCAAGTACAATGGCTGTGGTAAAGGTTTTACCAGTTCCGGGGTCGCCGGGGCAAAATAGGACCTGACCTCTCTGGTTATCCCAATTACGGTACTCGTCTGAGTCGAAAAGCCACCGCCTTGAGTTGACCTGAAGTCTGCTGACGAGATGATGTTGCTGGGGGGTGTAATCGATTGAGCTTACCCAATCCAAAATAGCTTGCTTTTCATCGTTGTCGTTTCGACGGACGAGCTTTGCAACGTTTTGGCCTGTCGCTTGATCGTTAAAGGCATTCAAAAGTGTGACTTTGGACGTGATTTGCATTCGTAGGTCACTGATCTCGTCGGGCTCCCACCTCAGCCTTTTCCACATTTTCTGTACTGTCTTTCCTTTGCTTGTATCTGATACGACGCTCCACTTGCTTATCTTGCTCTCTAGCTTCTGGAGTAAAGTCTGGCAGGTAGTGAGGATCTCGTCGAAACGGGTGGCATGTCCTTCTGACATTTGGTTCAAATTGGCATAGGCATCTTGTATAATGATGGAGAGCGACCGAACGTCTTGGCTGATGCTCTTGAATTGTTCCGGTGCCCCAACAAAGTCCCTTCGGATTTTGTTAGCTAATGCGATGACGGCGAGCACATCGCCAACAGAGTAACCAAAGCTCATATTGGAGTTGGACAAGATGTGGGACGAAAAGTCAGTCAGGCTTGGGCTGGGACAGATCATTATTTGATTGACATAGAAGGAAAGTGCACAGCCTGATTAGGCTGTCGCCCGGCCATAAGGCACACTCATCCATAGTGAGATGACCGAGGCCACTTAGGCAGAAATCCATGTCTTGCTGATGCAGGTTGTTTACTGGTGGTGGCTGAGCTGAACATGTCGTTGAAGGATGGTGTGATTTATGTGCAACTGTGCATGAGGAAAGTGGGACGGAAGGAAGTGGTGGTCCGAGGAACAAAGCTACAGGGCACCTTCCATCTAGGTAGAAGACCTATTAAAAAACGACAACGATGACGATAATTGGAAGTTATGGCGCCTGCCCCTTTGGAGTTGGGGCGGTAAGGTCGGTGTATCTGGGAAAGTGCAGTTCTGCCACTACGGGCAAGTCACAGCCTTGCTGGTGTCGATAACATTATTTTTTAGAGGCTTGAATATCTGATGCTATTTGGTGTTTGGTGCAACTTTAAGCAAAATATGCCTCCAATATTTAGAGCTATGATATTGCTGCTGATCTTCAAGGGTGGATATTAATTTTTACCCCCATTCCATCTCGATATTGGTCCAACGCCTTATTGACAGCATCCGCATCTAAGCCCTCAATAACCTCAAAGCTGCTAGGATGAAGTTTCTTTTCCTTCAGCCATCGAGGGACTTCTTTCCAGAATCCAATTGTCACTTCCGGGTGGATTGGAGATACACCAAGTACAAGGCGGCGTTCATAACCCGCAGACTTGGAACCTACCCGAGCAGCGTCAAATTCTCCTTCGGGTCGACGAAGAGTGATCAAGGTGCCCTTCTTTGTGTTTGACAAGGCCGCGATTCCAAGATCTTGTTCCACGCCCGGATTGACTGTGTCAATTGCATATACCAACTCATCCCCCGTGATAGCACGGATCTGGTCTAGCACATCGGGGGCTCGTCGGTCGATAACATTGGTTGCCCCAAGGGATTCAAGGGTTTCTTTGTTGCGATGACCAGCGACTGCGATAATCCGACCTATGCCAGCCAACTTGGCGAGCTCAACTGTGGCTCGGCCGGTGTTGGAACCCCCTCCAATGACAAGAAGGGTCGTGCTGGCAAAGTTGAAAGACTTTGCTTCGGGAGAGAAAGGTGCGGGCAAGCCAAGACCAGAAGTTGAGAAAAGTGCAATAAATCCAGCCAACACTATGACGGGGATTGTAGATGCCTCATCGTCGCTCAGCCCGCTGCTGGCCACCTTGCCTACATACCTCGCATCGACAAGAGCGTATTGTTGAGCACCATTGAAGTCATTGTTGGATCCGCCCTCGGCAAAGCTGTGGCCAAAAACATGTTCCCCAGGGGTGAAATTGGCAGAATACTCTCCGGGCCCGACAGTTACGACTTCTCCGACCAAGTCACTGGCAATGACATATGGCATGCTCGTGACAAAGAGGCCAGCATCGCGACTTCTCTGGTCATGAGGATTTACTGCAAGTCGATTAGTTACGGTTCTCTCATTCACCGCATCAGAAATGTTTGCAGAACTTACAGCCAGCAACAAGAACCTTGACCAGTAGCTGATTTTTGCCAGGCTGGGGGATAGGACGTGTCCCAGCGATCAACGGCTTTCCTAACTCATGTAGTAAAAGAGCTTTTTGAGACATGATTGTTTTCGAGTTTGAAGTTGAGCGTATTATTAAATAGATACAAAATAATAGTACAAAGTTAAAGAGATATAAGTACTTCATTGCCGATTATTTATACTCTGGCGATTTTCTAATTACTATAAACTTGATTCATAAGGCTCCCTTTCAGATCGGTTTTATTAATCATGACCCTGGCTACAACATTAATACTGCAGCAGGGATAGTAACTCAATTTACTAGAGACATCACAGCTACAGAAGACAATAGGGCTCTATGTTTTAAAAGTCAATTTATAGTAGGTTAACCCCCTCTATAGGGTTTTATTAATTACATTTTTCTTAAATATAAAATTACTATAATAATAAAAGTATTTATATAAATAGCTTCCTTAAGGGTTAAATAGGGTATTAAGGTTATATATTAATATATTTATAAT
>QRAA01000633.1:0-13897 GCA_003670145.1 Fusarium subtropicale
CATTTTTGGTAAATAGCACCCCAATCTGTGGCTGAACATCACAGCTGCGCCGATTCCGGCCCTTACATACAAATTACTATGAGAGTAATAGTATTTCCAATTGATCTTGTTCTTCAATATATAATTTAACTTATCAGCAGAAACGCAGAAAATGAAATCAGGGTTATTAGGTCTATAGCTTATTTTCTCTTTTCTTTTATAAAAAAAAAATACTTCTATATTAGGATTCGAACTTGCGACCTTTATAACTGCACTCTTGTTTTCTCGTATCCTGCTGACTAATCCAGCGGGCTGCCACTGTAATGACCACTGTAATGACCACTGTAATAACCACTGTAATAACTGTTGAAGCAGCTGCTATAGTGACTATTACAGTGGGCTGCCACTGTAATGACTGTTAAAGCAGCTTAGTTATCGATAGTCTGATCATGTGACTGATCATGTGACTAGTCACGTGATCAGCCTCCTCAAATTGCATCGTATATATCATCTTGATCAATTAGATGACCTTTATAGATATTAGCTAAAAAGCCTAATTGATGATATTGCAAGACAGCCTTGATCTTTGATGGACGAAAGTGGTGAGATTTTGGTGTAAAAACCCGATACCGGCGTCCAGCCTCAATGAAGAGGGTCCAGCCACAAATTGGGGTGCTATTTACCAAAAATGGGGTGCTGTATACCCGACCCCTCTTTGTAATATGTACTGCCACTCAAAGAAAACAAGATATTTGATTTCACTCGACTATTTCATGGTACATATATGGGTCTGGGCCAATCTAGACCCTTCTAATACTATCAATTCATGGCGATCAAAGTAGCCTTAGACTGGAGATACTCCCTGATACCCTCGTATCCAGACTCTAAGCCAATGCCACTTTGTTTGAATCCACCAAATGGCATCATAGGGATAGCGCCCAACGATCCTCCATTGATACCCACAACACCCGCTTCAAGCTGATCCGACATTCTCAGCCCCCGGGACAGTGATTCGGTCCAAACATATGCTTTCATATACAGTTAGCATATTCTCGGCCGAGAATTTAATTAAAGATGATCACTTACCGGCAAGCCCATACTCGGTATCATTGGCTAGTGCCAGAGCTTCGTCTTCCGTGTCAAAAGTGATTACTGTCAAAACCGGCCCAAAGATTTCTTCCTTCAGAATCTTGGCATCGGGCTTAGGGTTGAGAAAGATAGTTGGGGCGACAAAGTAACCTTGATCTCCCACACGATGTCCACCGACAGCAAGCTCAGCTTCTTTGTTACCGGAGTCAATGTAACTCATCACGCGCTCATACTGGGCACCATCCGCAAGAGGACCCATGAAGGTTGACGGATCCTTGGGGTCGCTTCCCAATCCAGAAGCGGCTTGTGTATACCGTGTTTTCAAGGTCTCAATGAACGATGTTGCAATATCGCGCTGGACATAAACTCGGCTTGGAGCTGCACAGACCTGACCAGAGTTGAACAGAAATATGTTGGTACAGCTGCACAACCGTTAGCGACACTAAAAAACACTACGTGTAGTGGCAAACACTAACAAGTTGATTGCCTTTTCGGTGTTGGCATCGTTGAACACAAGAACAGGCGACTTTCCGCCAAGTTCGAGAGCCACCTTTTTAAGGTTAGACTTCGCCGCTGCCTCGGAAATCTTTTTTCCTGTGAAACCGGATCCAGTGAAGGAAATCATGCGGATTTTCATATGGGATGCTAGAAGAGAACCGGTTTCCCCTGCACCATTGAGGAGGTTGATGACGCCAGGTGGGAATCCAGCTTCTTTGACGAGGTGGCCAAGCTGGAGCATACCCAGAGGAGACTTTTCAGACATCTTGTACACGATCTATACCTCGTTAGACTAGTTTATGAGTGTTACTTGAGGTCCATACCGTGTTACCTGCAGCTACCGCTGGAGCTATCTTTAGACCGAGTTGACTGTATTAAGGTCAGTTTCCATACCTGTGACAGTGTAATAAGAGGACTCACATAGCTGAACCATTCCAGGCACTGATACCAGCGACGACACCATAGGGATGATGGCTGATGATTTTGTAGACGCCGCCCTCCGGAGGTAGCTGCTCGCCATGGACCTTGTCAGTCCACCCAGCGTAGTCTAGAGGAATACTGATTAGTTTCGATCATGTCCCTGGAGGGCGATAATGCTTACAGCGAAAGAGTGAAGACATCATACTAGTGATGTTGAGAGCAATGCTAGTGGGCTGACCCATAGCGATTGTCTCTAGCGCAGCTAGCTCTTTTGCTTTAGAGTCAACGAGGTCGGCAAATTTGATCAAGCATTGGCTTCGCTGAGCAGCCGTGAATTTCTTCCATGGGCCAGCATAAGCTGCCTGGGCTGCGTCTACTGCGTCGTCGACATCTTGTGGGCCAGCGACATGAACGTCGCTTGAAACCAACGAACCGTCGACGGGGTTGTGGACGTTGATTCTCTTGTCGGATTTGGCGTCGACGTACTGGGGAGATCAGTCAGCCAGATGAGAGAGATTTTAAGTCGTCGCTACATACCTCATTGTTGATGAAAAGCTTGGTTTCGAAGTTGGCCATTGTGAAGGGATAATTCAATAACTAATTGATAGTATGGTAGTCAGAGTCCTCGATTGGTTTTGTATAGTAGCTTCCGGTAGGTATTTATAATTTGCTTAACTCCGATCCCAAGTTTACTGATCAAACAATGACCTGATTCATCTTCTTAACACCATCTCTATGCTACAGACATCAGCCTCCAACAAGGTTAAATCCGCTATCTCCGTTCCGTTCCGCGCAGCATCACCAGAAATACAAGAGTGTAATAGGGGTGAGAAATACGGAAGTGGAGATTGCGGGCTTCGCTAGAACACGTACAAAATGCAATGATGATTGCATAGCGTTCTGAAATAGAGTAGAAAGGACCACTCTGCGGTGTAGTCCTGCTGGAGTAAGATCTGACACGCTTCGCTAGGTCTTATTCTCATGGGGGCTAGATCAATGATTGGTTGATAATATGTATATGAGATTTCATTGCTTCAATTACGGTATTTGCCACCACATATTACATAGGAAAGTCCGCACTCTGATCCTTTATGTTATGCAACAAGCCCTTTACCTTGGAAGAAGGGCTTTCAAAGACGACGATCAAGAACAATAACTGATGTCATGTCCACCACAGAAACTTGGCAAAATTTCAAACTTGATTAAAAGCTATGACTAGACTCTCTCAGTCTGTGTAAATACAAGGAAAAGTACAAATGAAATGTTCTAAATGTCCACAGTGAACAACGATCCATCGCTGTTTCCACTGTATGTAAAACCGCACACACCGTTGCCTGCAATAAAACCAGCCCCTGTATCTGCGCCCTTCTTGGACAAGAAAAAGTTGGGATGGTTCTTCTGTGACGCGCACTTCTCGCCTTTGCCCAAAACATGGTAAAGAAGGAAGCAGTTGCGGTTTCTCGCGCGATAAATCCAAGTCTCGCAGCCGCTGTATTGCATGCATGAAGCGCAACACTCCTCTGCAGAGTCGGCGCCGCTTGACACAATTTGGTAATCGGATGGGATGCCAGGGCCGTTGTTGAGTACGTTTGTGATGAAGTAGCCAGTACCTCCGCTGTTGAAGTTGGGGCCGAACATGTTTCCTTCTGAACATGCGGCGTACTCGGTTGGGCCAGATTTGACATCTGTCTTGGTCGCGGTGGCGCGCTTGGTGGATGTCTTATATGTAGTAGAGTAAGTGGTGACTTTCATATTGGTAGTAAAAGTCTTTGTGACAGAAACGTCATCGGGAATGAGAGTGGTGGTGGTAGAGATGATGACGGTCTTGGTAGTTGTCCGCATTGTAGAGACTGTGGTGGTAGTGGGACTGCCTGTCTTCTTGACAGTTCTAGTGTCTGTGTTGGGAAGCAACTCGGTACCTATAATTACAGGTTAGCAAGTGATATCATACGGGCTCATCTGTGTTAAGAACTTACAGTGCACCTTGTTCGGGAAAGAGAAAGCTTTCAGGCCAGGCTTAATCAGAGGAGGGGCATGAGGATTTCTGGCAAACTTTTTACCACCAGCAGCAGGTGCAAACGATTCCTGATTGACAGTGTCTGAGATGAACTTGAAGCCCGCAGTGGTAGGGACTAAAGTAGTGCGTGTGGACTCAACAGTGCCAGTCTTTGTCGTAGTGATGGTGTCAGTGGCCGTAACTGTGACAGTAGCGATTTTAAACACGGTGCTTGTTGTGCTAAAGGTATCTGTGCCACCCTTGGCAGTGCGTGTAAAGGTCTTTGTAGAGAACTTGGTGACAGTTGACCAGCGGCCAGCCTCCTTTGTCTCAGTTGGGATGACTGTCACTGTTTTGGTGGGCTTGATGGGATCTGTCTTGGTGACTGTGTCGGTCTTTACTTTGGCGACTGATGTCTTTCCAAGCTCTGTGCGGCAGGTGACATTATCGTCGTCGGCTGCCAGAGTAGAGACTGTTAAGAAAGGGATGAGGGCTGCGGAAAATAGAATTGTCTTCATGATGAAAGAATATAGAGAAGAGTCTAAATGATGTCGTAGGGAAGGTGTTCAATGCATAAGATGCTTGTTGATAGAAATTCTGATTATTTGTGGTCCGATAAAGAGAGATTTATACAGCCCAAGTCATGCTCCGTTCAATCGACCATGGATGACTTCCAATCCTTATGGTCCATATCCGGACTATTGCCACCTGGGTTAGGCAGCTCAAGCAATGAAGGGTTCTGTCCTTGAAGGAAGTCGATATTGCAAACATCCATACCTGTAACTCGTGACTACTGTTTTGGCAAAAACGTAGACCTGCATCTAGCTAGAATAGACGAAAGCTAGGAATCGAATGTTTTTACAAAAATGGCGTCGGCCGGGCTCTAGATCCAGGAATGGTGGACACGGGGAAGTTTCATTCCCCATGTTCAGCCAGCCACATTTCCCTTTCGTATCTTGAACGTCGAAAATGACTGGATTCAGTTTAAGCTCTGGAGATATAGGCTTGGGCTTGGGCTCCGCATCTCTACAGCATCATTTCCTGAACCAGGTCCAGATAGTTACCCTAGAATTTGTGATTGAGGAGGTATCATTCTTCTGCTGTCGCTACACCACCAACACCCAGATTGATACGGAAGTGATGGTCTATGCCGGATGTGCTACTCCCCATGTAAGCAAGAGTTTACTACGTGCATCAATACTGTCGAGGAATATACAAGAAGCGATATCTCTTTGACTGGTAAACTCTAAAAACTAAGAATAAAACAAGCTTCTTTTCTTCACGTGGCTGCAAAGCTTGTCCTGAATATCAACAAGCTATCTCAAAATAGGTAATCCAAGACTCTGAATGCGAACTTGGCTTTAAGACAAGCTTCTTGTAGTCACGTCGACGACTATTGGCTCAAGCTGTCGATAGTAAAGGGCAATGGTATGCTTGAGTTCCAGCGCTATATCCCTTTATCGGCACGTGGCGTTTCGGGACAGTTACTAGCATTAATAGGTAAACTTCAACAGCCACTAGGAGTCCGTACATCTTTACTTGTAAGAGTTCAGATCGGCCGCCCATACCAGTCAGCCGCTAACCGAGCTGCGCTCAGAAACCCACATGGAATCTGGGAAATCTTATTATCGATATTGATACAATTGACCATCAATGCGGACCGTTGCTAACATGCGAAAGGTAACATGGCCCGACGACTTAATCCCGCATCCGTGCAAGCGCATCAGCTCATCAGAATGAAGCAGCGGAGGGACACCTCCGACTCTGTTTGATGTTGCTGTTAAGAGTTTACTCTCAGGTACTGGGAACAAGGGCAGTTGGAATCGGAAGATGGCTCGCTAAACAGTTCCAATTGCGGCGTGCTTTGGGGGCTTCGGGTATGGTCCCATCGCAGACTCTATATCCAGAAGTGAGGCGTTCAATCCCTGGATGCGCCAATATTGAGCTTATGCTGAATCTCGAGGTATTGGATGAAGCAATACAATACAATTGTGTCGAGCTCCCCATGTTTCTAGTTCCATGGATGTCATACCCATCATCTGTCTTCCATAATACTTTCAAACACATATACCACATTTCTCTTTTGTCTTTATTCCTCTACATACATACTGACTTTAATTTTGAAGCCAAATCAGTCATGGCTCTTCTTCAGAGCATCAAACCTTTCCTTCTTATTTTTCTTTTCGTTTTCAGCACACATGCTGCACCGGGGACCGACATACCTCGCTTTAACCGTCGCGATGATGCCGATGCTACATCGTTAGGCGAGAACACCACAGCCCTTGAGCCAGTGGTACCTCCTGAGGTCGACCCAAAAGACTTCTCCATCTTTGAGCTTGACACTCAGGTTACTCTAGCGTGGGCTGGTACGCCAAGCGCAGAGCCGGGTACCAAGCGGATGCGAAAGCGTGACGACGGAGTCTTTTCGCAGGCCAACTTCACTTTCAAATACCCTGTTGTCCCTCTCGATCATTCAAAGTTTGTCTCTACCGTCACTTGCACAAAGGGCATACTTACTGGCGTCATCTCCAACACTGCTGCTTACAACTTTGCCAAGAGCCAGTGGAAGGGCAGCAAAAGAATTATCTTTATCACATCAGCTGACGGATGTGGTGAGGATCATACCAACGATTTATTCCTTACTCAGTCCATCACATTCTCCGATGATACCAAGACCTTCACAGCCAAAGGATCTACCACCGAGTATAAAGAGGTCTACGATCGCTTTAGTCTCACATGGGGTCCACTTGGTACACTCAATGTCAGACGTGCCCTAGACAAAAGAGCTGTAAGTCTAACCCGTATACTGGTACCTCCAACATACTAACCTGTCGATAATGTAGATGTTCGAGCCACATGCTCTCGACAAGCGTATCGGTGGTTCCAAGACCTGGTCCTTTCATTGGAGTCGTTATCTCACTGATACCGACCTGCTCGGCGTGGACGAAGATGCTCCATGGGAAAACGCTGCAAAGCTCGTCGAGTGGGGGACGGCAGGTGGTGAAGAAGATGACTCTTACGCCAAAGGCGAGGTTTCCGACCCGAATGGTCACCACAAGCGTGGGGCCAATTCTTCTGTTGTCGAACGTGACCTGAGTTATGGTCTAGCTCTATACTGTGTCGAATGTGGCTTTGGTGGTGAAGCATCAATCACTGGCACAATCGAAGTTGGTATCACCACCGGTGTGGAGACCGCCCAGATCCAGTTCAATGCACAGTTCAAGGCTGGCTTGAATCTGGGCCTTAAGGCCTTTGTCAAATACGAGAAAGAATGGTCACACGAGTTTATCGATTTCAGTATTTGGCAATTCGGTATCTCCGGCCTTGTCAGTGTCGACCCGTATATCGGTCTCGATATTGTAGCCGGGCTTGAAATTGAGGCAACTGGTACCTTACTCATCGGTGCCTCAGTTGAGTGGGAGAACATCGATGTGTTGGTGGACTTGGTCAACACCAAGAACAGCCACTCCAATGGTCTCACTCCCGTCTTCAAGCCGAGATCCGAAGCCACCGGCGAGCTCAAGCTAGAAGCCAGGCTTGGCCTTCCAGTCAGCGTCGGGGTAAAGCTCAACATTTTATCCGGCGTTTGGGAGGTGAAAGGAGGTGTAATGGATACCCCTGCAGTTGTACTTGAAGGCAGTTTCGAGGCCAGCGCCGAGCTTGGCGACGATGGAGACGTCACCGGCGGCATTGAAGGTGACTGTTATGGAATTGCCTGGAACATTCACTTTGAAAATTCCCTCGATGCCTTTATCAAAGTCGGAGACGATGAGCCAAATAAGACACCTTTGATAGAGGTCATGAAATCCGACCCCATTGCAGAAGGCTGTATAGGCTACGTCAATGATGGAACTGGGGGAGGAAGCTCTGGCAGCGAAGATGTTGGTATGAATGGCAATGGTATCGGTGGCAGCGGAAGCGGAATGTTCGCTAGTCGCCCAGGATCAAAGCCAGTGCCTGCAATTGATCCGACGGTTACCAAAAAGACCAAGCCAAAGAGCAATACCAAGGCTACCAAGCAGAAGGGCACGACTCAAAGCAGCAAATCCAAGAGCAGTGGCAAGAAGACCAGCAGTTCGAAGAAGACTGGCAAGACAAACAGCAAGCCGACCACGAATAAGAAACCACAAACTTCAAAGAACAAGCAGATCAAGGCGACCACCACAACTACCACTAAAGCCACAGCTGTTGCGAAGAAAGTTTCGCCTGCTTGTTCACCTTCCGTCATCACCAACTCAAAGCCTCCTCCACGAACTAGTTGCAACAAAAGTGTGACACCTGCAAGAGTCCCAAAAACGTCTGTAATTAGCACGACAGCGTCGGTGAAGAGTGTAAGTGCATGTGCAGAGACATGTCTCAAGAACATGCAATGCATGAGTTTCGGTTACAACAAGGATAAATCTTGTTTGCTATACAGCAAAGTGTTGAAGAGTCTTGGGATTATGCCTGGAAAAGGTGAGGCAACATCGGTATTGAATGACAGGAACTGCTATACGTATAGCCAATGTTCCAAGTAGCGGAACTAAGGATGGGAATATTCGGGGATCTAAGACTGCAAGCTATAGGCATGACTAGTCACATCTTAACTACATTTCACTTTGTTACGTTTCAGGTTGTATGTACAGTGATGTATTGGTGTCTGATAGTCCTATCAGGCTAAATACTATTGACAAAATTCGATACTGGTTTTATATAACATAACCCGCCGGTTCGGGGTTACTATGTACAAGAATAAAGTTTTCCCACAAATCCCTTCAGACTAGCACGACTTCCAACTTTGACTTGAAAAAGAAGTTCATGCTACCTTAGAAATGCATCTAGCAGCGACGTCCAGTGCTGCGACCACCACCAACGGCAGCGTTAAAGAATGACCAGGTCTCACCGGGAGCGAACTTGACACCGTTGGTGCCAGTAGGGTCGGGAACGTGGCCACCACCGTGGGCGATCCAGGTAACGGGCTTGCGGCTGCAGGTGTAGGTAGTCTTGACGTGGTTCTGAGCGCCGGCACCGGGGTCGTTGACGTTCTTCTGCTGGCAGCCGTCGGTTCCGATCCACTTGTCGCGGAGCTGGCGGCCGAGGTTGATTCCGAGAACGTTGTCGGCAGCACCGTGGATGCCGAGGTAGGCGACGGGGGAGTTGCCTCCGTTGCAGCCGGAGAGCTGAGCACCGGAGATGACTGCGACAGCAGCGAAGTCATCTATCAAACGTGTTAGTAAATCTGTAGTCTGTGAGAGTTTATAGGATATAACATACTGGGTCGCGAGCAAGCGACGCTGTGGCTCATGGAACCACCGTAACTCCAACCGGTAGCAAAGACTTGCTTCTCGTCAATGCAAAGGTTGTCCTTGGCGAACTTGAGCATCTGGTCGGTGAAAGTGATGTCCTCACCACCGTTGTTGGCCCAACCAGCGTTGAGACCGTTGGGAGCAATGAAGATGGTAGAGTCACCAGCAAGACCCTGAAGACCGTAGAAGCCACCCTGGGCAACGTTGTTCATGTTGCCATCACGCCAGTGGTAACCGAAAACAAGTCGGTGGGGCTTGTTGTTCTGGTAGTTGTTGGGAACCTGGAGGATGTACTGGCGGTTCTTGCCGTTGACTTGCATGGACTTGGTGCCGCTGGACTGAGGAGACTTGCCACAGCCAGCTGAGGCAGCGTCTCCGAGCTGAGCAGCGCCAAGAAGGGCGAGGCAGAAGGCGATAGGTGAGCGCATGTTGCTGGAAGAAGAAGAATCTGACTTGAAAGTCTTTTTCGTGAGATGTGAGGAAGAAGCGAATAGGTTCTGTCTGGCAGTCCCTGTTGAAGAAGAAAGTCTCAGAAGATTTTGAACAGAGCGAAGTTGATGTTGTTTATATACGCATCTTGCCTCTATCCTTGCCCCGTCTCTAATGGATGATAGCAACGGCAGATTTAGGCCATCCTGGTAACTGATCATACCAAATCCGTCATATTCAGGTCGAATGTAGACTCCGAAACAGTCAAACCGGCTGTCAATCGACGGATAAACTTGGCGGATAGAGCCTAATTGGAGTCAAATGAGGGAGGACGGAGGTGGTGGGTCCGTATAGAATCCCTGTATTTCGCCTTGTTGCTGGGATGTTTCAAAACGCTAAGAGTTTCATAGTGGGCATCTAGAAGATCATTTTCCTCTCTGATGAGGTGTTTCGACCATCGATAGTGGCACCTTAATTTCGCGTGTGTAGCTAAAAAGAAAGCTTACGGCCCCGTAACTCGAAACATGTTTGAACTGTAATTATTCCAAGATTACGGTATGCGAATATCTGTGCATCATGAGATGTCTAACCGTCTTGGATCGAAACAAAGTCACGGACGTCATTCTTGATTCCCTTCCCGCGGGTAAAAAAGACTATACATAGAGTAAAGGAGGAGTATGTTACTTTACATAATGCAGTTAAAAAGTACTAGACTATTTCGTCTGAATATTCTCAAAGGAGAAGTGTCGATCCGGGGAACAGACAAAAGGAGAAATAAACGTGGCAATCAACCAGCTCGCAGCTATATACGCAGTCTTTAACCGTGGGGCGATGTCACCTAACGATTGGTTTACCGAAGTCGGTCGCAAGTAGAGTAGTAGTAGAAACATCGTGACAAATTACCCGGTATTGGCAGCAACGGAAGATCATGCTGCTGAGCATACGATTACGATGCGCGCCTGTAATATTCTAGCCTTTGTCTCGACTGCATTTTGAGGAGAGGGGATGGTGATGAAGTTGAGCAAGTTGTGGCTTCAGGCATGGAACGTTGCCGGAATAATTCGAATTCGGCAATAACTGGTGATTGATCGGGAGATGCAAGAGAGAGAAAAGAGGGGCAATCGTGATGTTCAAATGTTGTCAATGCTGGTGTCAGTGTAGGGTAGAGAATGAGAATTGTGTTGTGAGGCAGACATCGTCGTCTTATATATGCAATACTCATATGATGTGATCAGTGTCTTGTTGCTTAGTTATCTATCCCCCACCCTAGAGAGAGACCAACAGAGTTTAATGTCTCTTATCAAAGACACAAACTGCATTGGCGGCGGCATTTGATGATTAGACTCGATCGATGGCGCACTCATACCAACAAGAACCAGTCATTTCTCTCCAACATCCCAATTGAGCTATACCAACCCAATCTCTCGGGCCGTTATACCGTCATTCTACTCTACCCCACACTCAAGACTTATCCCCTTCCAGAACGGAGTCTGCTCTCCGTCGGTTATACTATGCATTCGGCCGTGAATATTCCAAGGCACTGGATCACAACCAGTCCCATATTTCAGCTGGGGTCTCACCCAAACTGGAATCATTTCTCCGGGATCAGCTAGTCACGAGCCCATTTCCAGAGTTGCACGATGTGACTCTATATCATCTTACCGACGAGCTACTACTGGTGGGAAGATGTCGAATCAACAAACGGAGGAATTCCATTGGTGTACGTACGCCTGTTTCAGGAACGGTCAATTATTCTCTATGGAGAACCTGGGTCCCGGCTTTTACCAAGAGCCGGCAGACTAGGCCAAGTTCGTGGGGTATCCCGTCAGCTTGGACTGAGCACTTTCCCAATAGACCTCAAATAATGCGTCCTCGCCTATGTAAACGGACCGACTGTAGTCTTTGATATTTGTTGGATTTGTTGGAATGACTGCCCATTGCTCTGAATTGACGGCCCGTGAAGCCATATGAGAGCACTAATGTAGTCACGGAGAATATTCCGTGGATGGATTAGGCATGAAGTCTCAAGATTTCGTTATCTTGGGAAGTGGGTAGTTTACAGGAGAGGCGAGTATATAAGTTTTCGAGTGTATGTGGAAATAAACAAGTCTCAGCCAAGACATCACCATCATCTTCCAATCCATCTCTCCAAGACCAATCTCTTCAACTCCAGCACAATGAAGGCCTCTTTCGGATTCCTCGCCGCGTTCCTCGCACCAGTTACACTGGCCCAGTCTCTCTGTGACCAGTACTCCTACTACGCCAACGGCGGTTACGAGTTCAACAACAACCGTTGGGGCCAAGGCTCTGGCTCTGGTTCTCAGTGCACCTACCTTGACTGGACCAACAGCAACGGTGCTGGCTGGCACACTGACTGGTCTTGGTCCGGCGGCCAAGACAACGTCAAGGCCTACCCCAACTCTGGTCTTCAAATCAGCAACAAGCGCATCGTCAGCTCCATCAGCAACATGCAGTCCGCCGCTGCTTGGTCTTACAGCGGAACCAACGTTCGCGCCAACGTTGCTTACGATCTTTTCACTGCTGCTGACCCTAACCACGTCACTTACAGCGGTGACTACGAGCTCATGATCTGGTAAGTGAACCACGACAACATCCTTGTATATAAATGCTAACATATTGAAGGCTCGGACGATATGGTGGCGTGCAGCCCATTGGTTCCAAGATCGGCAATGCCAACGTCGAGGGCCGCACCTGGGAGCTCTGGACCGGCATGAACGGCAGCATGCGCGTCTACAGCTTCGTCGCCGCCAGCCCTGTCACCAACTTCAACTCTGACGTCAAGCAATTCTGGAACTACCTTGCCAACACTCAGGGATACCCTGCCAGCAAGCAATACCTTCTTAGTACGTTTCTTCGCACCCTGGCTATATGTCACATGCTAATTATATCTCAACAGCCTTCCAGTTCGGTACCGAGCCTTTCACCGGAAGCGGTGCTCAGTTCAAGGTTACCAACTTCAACGCTCACATCAATTAAATGAAAGAAAATTGGCGATGACTATGAGTCTCTGAGAGATGTTTGGGTACGGTGGAAAGATTGTATATTCTTCTATTACATATATATTATATCCATGTATATAACGCTTCTTAAGCGTTTTGTTTAAGCTTCGATTGTTACTCTAACTCCGGTGCTTCCCTTGACAGTCACTGGGATAAACATGTCGTGGTCGTATCGAACATCACGTTCAGATGTGTTGTAAAGAGTCATGTGGGGCATGACTCTCATGACAAGAGCTGTAAGAGAAAGGTACAACTCGCAAAGAGCAAGACTAGAACCGAATGAGTTAGCAAATAATTTCCATCATCTATGTTTTAAATATCACTTACTTTTTGCCGAGACATCCGCGGCTGCCCTTGGAGAATGCAAGCATAGATCGCTCCAAGTTCTTCCTGAAAGTTCCATCGTCTTCGATCCATCTCTCGGGGCTGAAAGAGTATGAGTCGGGGAAGACGGACTCATCGTGGTGAGAAATGGCTGATGACATGCCGATAGCATAACCTCGGGGAAGAACTATAGTTGTGTGCTGCTTGTTGAATTCTCCGCGATAGATAAGATTTTCTGTTGTAGGAACACGAGCGGAACGGCTAGAAACACCATATGATAGACGTAGGCCCTCGTTGATAACAGCTCCAAGGTATGGAAGCTTCTCAAGGGTTGTCCAAGAAGGCAAGTGTCGTGGGTCATCAACAACGGTAGCCAGCTCAGCTTGCAACTTACTCATAGTCTCAGGTTGCGATAGGAGGAAATAGGTAATAACAGCCAATGCCCAACTGGTAGTCTCTGTTCCAGCGTTGACGATAGTAACAGCCTCCTCAACAAGACGATCAGTTCCCTTCTCACTCTCGTCCAGCTCAGACTGTAGCAAATCCGCAAAGATGGTAGGTCGTTCATAGACGATACCAGAGTTGAGGTCCGTCTTGGTCTTTGTAACACGAGCGGGAATGTCGATCTGGAGAGTTCGAACAAGCATCGCAGCATCGGCAGGCAGGTAGTCGACGAAATGCTTACCATACTTGACCCTACCGACGAGGAATGGGAAGAATCGAAAGTCAAACACAGGCTTGAGAACAGCCAGAGTCGCCTCACGGAAAGTAGGTCTCCAGGTATCGCGCGACAAAAGTCCAAAAGCTTCACCGAAACAGTAGCTGGAAATGGCGTCGGAGGTGAAACAGCTGTATGC
>QRAA01000634.1:0-39521 GCA_003670145.1 Fusarium subtropicale
TATATAAATTAGGGAAGCTAATTAGCTAGGGCCTATAGGCCTAACTATATAGTCTGGTGGGTCCTCACACCTGAGGCACCCACTAGCCAATAAAGAAGAGTCGGACCGCCATAATACGTGCGCCACAGCAGACTATGAATCTGCTGCCTGCTTCTGACGTCTTTCAAAATAATAAATCCATTTCCTCCGCCTCCATAGCTGCATGTGAATTTGCGCTTATCAACAAAACGACTCGCCAAATATGTCAGAGCAAAGCAAACCAGCAGCGCCCCGGATAGCAATCAAATTCGGTGCTCCTTCGAATAACAGCAATTCAAAAAAGCTCGCAAGACCAAACCCGCCGTCGTCACTAGGCAAGAGACCGCGACCACACGCTCTAGGAGGAGCATCTGATTCCGAAGACGACCAAGATGACCACCGTGGACGGCATGAAAAGATCACCGGCTTCGGTGCCGAGGGCGCAGAAACAGAGCGCAAAGCGAAGGACCTAAGAACAGAGAAAAAGGACTACGTGATTGCTCGACAAGCCAATCGCGACTGGAGATCAGAGGCCAAAGCGCAGAGAAAGGGAAAGAATCTACTTCCCGAGGAGGCCAGGGCTCAGCAGGCCGGAACAACAGTCGAAACAGAACCTGCAGATCAGGATAAGGGTCTGAAATGGGGTCTGACGATCAAGGAGAAGACCGAGGGCGATGAACAGGATGCCGATCTGGACCGCAACGACGAAAAGGTCCCCAGCCAGGACGATAACGATAAGAAACTACCTCCCAAACGATCAGCAGACGATGAAGCTATAGATGCGCTATTAGGGAAGAAGGAGGAAGAGGAAAAAGTCATCCATACAACCGAAGAGGATGCCTACCAACGCGACATCCAAGATGCCGGTGAAGCGTCTACTCTAGACGACTATGAAGCCATGCCTGTAGAGGAGTTTGGTGCAGCTCTCCTACGAGGTATGGGTTGGGATGGTAAGCCTCGCGGTACAGTAAAAGAAGTCAAGCGACGCCCAAACCGGCTCGGTCTTGGTGCCAAGGAACTTAAAGGGAAGGAGGACCTCGGTGGATGGAATCAGAACGGGAAAAAGAACAGGCGGCCACGCCTAGACGAGTACCGCCGAGAGGAGAGTAAACGAAAGGAGGGCCGTCGACATGAAGACAGTTACAAGCGCGAGCGCGAGCGGGAAAGGGATCGAGATAGTAGGCATGGGCACCGCGACCATGACCGTGATCGTGATCGAGACCGCGAAAGAAACAGAGACGACCGACATCGAAGCCATCGAGATCATGATCGACGACGTTGAGACACTGAAATCAGCATTGCAGTATTAATTCATCCTACTGGCTCATCGTAACGGCGCTTTTGTATTTTCATGGTAAGAAGCAACTTGAGCTTCGGTAAACACCCATTACAGCCTCACATCATACCTACTAGACTAGACATTCACAAGACACAAAGTTCAAACCGCTAACGTGAACTTGTAGAAGGGGCATCTCGTTGAATATTATGCATTTTTGATTAAAACTTATACTACAATTACAGCCTAGACCGCACGGTCGGGGTATACGTATACTATATGCCTTCAAAAACAACAGCACTAACGCCATCTAATCCCTCATGAGCAAATGATTCTACTTTGCTGGCACGGTCAGTCTATCCGTTCCAGAAGGGACTGCTCCCCCAGCTCCACCTTCGGCCATGTTGCCATCGGCATCAGCCAGCGATGCGAGGCGTTTCTTCTCCCCATATCTCTTTGTAAAATTCAACGATCTGCGAATCGACATGCTTCGATCCCGGCCAGACTTTCCTGCACCACGACCACGATCTCGATCAGGATCTACCACATCCTCAAGATCCTTTCCTTGCTTGAGCGCTTCCAACGACCTTTTGGCAGTGTCCACGTCTTCGAACATGACCTCGGTATCAATAAGGACCCGGTCGATTTGCCCAGCGATACCACGCTGCTTCTCCAACTCTTGGAGTTTCTCTCTTAGCTCCTTCATGACATGCCATCCGTCCATTATCTCCTTTTCCAGTTGTTTCTGGTGATCTTCTGGGAGTGCTTTATACTCTCTCTGTCCTTGAGCCATGCGAGCCCGACGGATGTACTTCTGGGGCGTCTTGGATCGTTCGGCCTGCTTCACAACACCCTTCAGCGTGTAACCGACCGGACCAACAATAGCAGACAAATTCTTAAGTACTAGCCCTGTCAAGCCCATACCTGTGCCCTTGACAAATCCAATTGGTCCATTCTCTTTTGCTCCTCGGATTGGAAGACGAATAACTCCTGTGAAACCATCGTAGACACCATAGGCAAACTCGTGCCCAGCTGCTCGGAGTCCAGAATGAAAGCCAGTTACTCGAATGGGTCGTCGTACCGTATCATCTCCATACAGTCGAGGGGCATTGTGAAATCCCTGTGCCAGAGCCATCGAGAGGTCCACTGGCGCCTTGGCGATAGCCGTAGCTGTCCTTTCAACACCACTCGCCATATCGTCGACGTACTGCCCGCTTGCTTCCTCGGCTGTCGCCTCGGTGTGTAGTGAAGCACCATCCGCTGTGTTTTCGGGGTCTGCTGTATCGTTTTGTGGTGTTTCTTGACTGGTCTTCTTGGATTTCTTTGATCTTCTTACGCTCTTCCTTCTTCTGGTCGACTTCGACCTTTTTGCCCAATGGTAAGGAACGCTAGCAACGCCGTGGAATGCTTCACCGACTGTGCTAGCAATGGAACCAGCAATCCCAGTGACAGGCTCTCCGGGACCTTCGAAATCATTCCATTCTTTATGCCTGAGGAGTCTCAAGCGCTTCCAGGTCAGCAACCCGTTATCAACAAGCATATCAGCAGCCAAGGCACCCAATTTAATATTGGTTCCTTTGACTTCCCAGACAGCAACTCGGTCTTTGAGGATAGAGCATCGCAGAATGCTGGGAGATTCAAGGTTTAATTGTCGGTGAAATTCCTTGACAGCATTTTCAGCACCGTCACCCTCTTCTGCAATTCTCTTTGCGATTTTTTCCGCAGCTTCTCTTGCCTTGTCCGAGAGACAATACTCGATGCCTTCTGCGAGTTTCTCTGCGTCTAGATGTTTGTAGGGAATCGGTTCAGGGCCGACGTCTGCGCTGCTCACCATCTTGCCCCAGAAATTCTGGTCACCGAAGAAGGGAACGATCATCGTTGGCTTTCCGCACTTGAGCGCGATGGCTGTTGTACCCGCACCTCCATGGATTACACAAGCTTTTACTCTTGGGAAAAGCCAGTCGTGAGGGGTGTTGTCGAGCATAAAGACGTTTTCTGGGACGTCATCTCCTCCAAGTCCACCCCAGCCCTTCGACACCAAGGCACGAACACCTGCCATTTCAACGGCCTTGAAGATCATTTCGGTGAACTTGTCAGCATCATCGACGACAATGGAGCCAAATCCAATGTAAATAGGGGTGTCTCCAGCCGCAATGAAGTCTTCCAATTCCTTTGGTGGCTCAAAGGTCGAGGCCAAGTCAAGGAATACGAAGCCAGCTACGTCGATTTCACTGCCCCAGTCCTGTGGCTTGGGTACAAGGCCGGGTGACCACAAATACGTGAAAGGCACATGCAGACGATAGGTCGCACCAGGTGCCCAGAGAGTTGATACCGGGTCGAGGGCCAAGGTCTTGACACGGAATTCGTTAACCAAATCTCCCAAGCCTTGCCATACCATCATTTCAACCAAGGGGTATGAGATGAAGTTGGTGTATCCTGGATCCACGTTGGAGTTCTTGATGCTGGCCAAGGGGTGTGGAAATGCTTGCGTTGGTGTATAAGGAAAGGTAAACATCAAGTGAACAGGGATTCCGAGCGCTTCAGCACAGTGAATATGCGCAAAACTTGGCGGGTTGGCGATGATGACGTCCGCCACAAAGGGATCCTTCTCACCCATCATCTTTAGGTTTTGGCGGTCCGACTCGTCGTCTGTGGCATTGATGCATGCACGCCAGAAACCATCAAACATAGTGGCCATGGCAGCTCGTCGTCGACCAATATCTCCAGCCTTGAATGTCTCGAGAGTCGGGATCAAACCAGGATTCTTAACCATGAAGGCCATAAGTTCAGACGGGTCGCCTCCAACTGAGAAGAACTCGAGGCCCGAATCCTTTTCCACAAATTCACGAAATGCTGGGTGTGTAGCGATGCGTACTCGATGTCCGTACTCCTCCTTGAGAACCTTGCCGATTTTTAGAAATGGTTGGGCATCTCCTCGTGAGCCAATAACCATGATAACAATGTTCAGGCGCGTCTGGGGTCTCGGATCTGCCACAGCTGTCGAAGAGGATGATCGACGTGGGCTCTCGGGAAGTGTCAAGTTGGATGGCTTTTCGGCTTGTTCCACCCTTGGGGGTGCCACCTTGCTAACAGCTGCACCAAGTGCTTTACTAAGATACCCGGTGCCTGCGGTCTCGTTTACAGTGATTCGCAAGCGGCCATCCTTCTTGACCTTTCCAGATGTCTGGTAATTTTGGTTACCGACGCTGAAGTGACCATATTTATCACCATCAAGGTCTTTGTGTGATGCCTTGTCTTTCTTCCGGTTTCCATCACCTGGTGGTTCTCGCCGGCTGGGCGGTCGTTGCTCTTCGTCGGATGATGACGACGAACTTCTTCTGGAGTCGAGTGCTGTACTTTCGGGGCCTTCCCAAATCGCTTTGTTCAGATATGATGTGCCAGCCCTGGCTGGGCCGGGTCGAAAGTATGAGTGATGACGGTTATGATCGCGCCTAGGCTGTTCGGTCTGCCACGTCTTGGTCGGCTTGGGTCGGTCCTTGGGAACTGATGACTTTTTTGACAATACATGTCCAGGGGCTTCTGATATGGGCACAGGTTGTGAATGAACTCGTGTTGGTTGGCGGTCTTCGCTTGGGGCAGCGCCAGGGGTGACAGCCTCTTTGTGACTTCTCGGCGATAATGGGCTCTCAGGTGACAGGATCGGGCGTGGAACCGCGG
Organism: Fusarium subtropicale; assembly: GCA_003670145.1. Lineage (NCBI taxonomy): Eukaryota > Fungi > Ascomycota > Sordariomycetes > Hypocreales > Nectriaceae > Fusarium > Fusarium subtropicale. Next base: position 4,973 of record QRAA01000634.1, read on the forward strand.
CGGGAAAGGCGAGATCTCCATGGTCGTCTGTAATTACTGTTGTGGGTTGTTGTTCGTTTTCTCCATTGTTATACTTCTGCGATACTTCGAGCTTAAGCTTATTGCCGTCTTCTGATTGAGAATCCATGACAGCAGTACTGCGACTCCTCTGTGGGAGCGGGAAGGTTTGATGTCTTTCTCTCGGGTGGTTTATGGACAGAGGAACTCGAGGAAATTATGCAGATGGCTCTGTTTATAGTGATGGGATATCGTAGTCGTCGTGTCACTGTCGTGTACGCCACTTGATCAGTCGCACCTTGGCAATAGGTCTGCTTGGCAAATGTTGTTGCTGGAATCACGTATATTGTACAACGCTCCAGTGCACAAGTGTAAAGAAAAGAGAAAAGGCCTTGGTCAAGTCTCAGGTCACTGAAAGGAGTCCTCCCTTCTACTCTAGTATTGACAAACAAAATTGGGCAGGCGTCACAAGGCCACTACTCTGGTCTCGGGAATGTTCTTTCCTAATTTCTGGTTCAAGCTACAATGATGTCACTTGCCGTCTGTTCCACTGCGGACCCCTTGGCGCTCGGCGTTCTAGCTTGTTTGGCGCCACAAGGCTAATTTAATGGGCCTCTGTAATGTCTCATTCAGTGCAAGGAACGGGCGAGAATCGTCGATGATGGGCCAAACTCGTACCCAGGCAACTCGGGGTGATGCCGGTTTCAAAGAGCTGCAGCCACGCATTCATTCGTTGTCAAGCTAGAGTTTCTGATCATCATGCTTCAGCACAAAGAGCTTTGTCATCTCGTGACAGCTTCTTCCGTCAGTACCTAAAATGTACATTCGCCCCGTGATGCTCAACAAAATCAACAGCCATTTGTTCATTGCATGTTGTGACGTAGTTGTTGTCCTCTAAAGTCAATGCGCTGGCGTAAAATAATGAACTATCATGACTTACGACATGTGCCTAACGGTGAATGCTCTTAGCTACCAATTGACCGCCGTCATACAACTAATACAACTTACACAACAACGACTAGGGTATTGCTCAACATAACCTCTCTCGGAGGCGGGCTGCTGCGCTATCTCGGCAGGGACCCGACAGAAAAGTCCATCTAAGCCCAGGTACTGTAGTCTACAAAAGATAAACGACATGGGGTGTAGGCTAAAATGTCATAAACTAACCTACTAATTTCGTCTCTCTCCCTGACTGGCCAAATTCCGTGCTTTGTCCTTGACTGCGGACTCATTGCTCCGGTCATGAAACTGCCATCCACCCTGTACGAGGTTATTCAAAAACACTTCTTGTTTAAGTGTGTTACTGACTGATACATCCTGTAGTGTATTTCGGTATGTCATAATACGACCAGTCAAGAATATGTCTGGCTTTTATTTTGGGTTGTCATTGTGATAGATATGGTTATATTTAGCTGCGAAACCGCCACATTCTTTCAATCCATATGAATAGCCTAGAGCTGGAACAAAGCAAATCAACGATGGCAACGAGATCAAGGGTTTACATGCACACATCATTATTCGAATACCTGACTTTCATGACCATGGAAATAGAAGAATATCATAGAATGCCATTGATATACAACTGCCAGTTGAACTACAACGCTCTTGTGGTTCTTACTCATAAACTCTAGTGCAACGGAACACGCTCAAGGGTATCCGTCAAAATGCTCAACTGCATTGCAACCTCGCCCTCCTGGTCTTGTCCATCAATCTCTTTCTTTTCCAGTGCCTCAGTCAATCGCTTCGCAGCAGCAAGCAAAGGGTTCGCGTATCGATGCTCTACCGCTGCAGCCATGCCAGCAGGAGCCAAGCTTTTATAATCTCGACCACCAAACAAAAACAGAGAGAAGTTCACCACTTGAAGATGGAAGGGTGCGTTCTGCACCCAGAACTCCCATAGCGCCTCCAAGTCCGTCTCAGCAAGGTATTCAAGATCCGGAAACAGTGTGTACTGGAGCTGGTCCAAGCAGTCGGAATCGGCAAATCGTCCCTTTGAGCCAGCCTTCTGGGCGGCGATGATTTCCTCTCGTAGCCATGTCACTGCACATGCTTGCAGAGAAGAAAACATGCAGTTTTCCAGCAAGTCCTCCAGAATATTTAATCTATCCCCTTCATCAGGGTCTTGATGAAGGATTTGACCTGCCAACACGGTGGCGGCATTCCGTACTCGCAAAGATGGATGGAATACAGAGATGAGAGTTAGCAGATGGTGATATGACATGAATGTTGCTTCCTTGTCTTCAGCCGCATTAGGTCCAACTATTCGCTTCTGATCCTGGAGCCAAAGTGCAATAACAATCAATGCCTCGACAGTACCAGGATTACCCTCGATTCGTGTCTGTGGTTCATCGCCGAGGAACCTCTTCAGCAAATTGTGGTGCTCGGGGAAAATACTGGCATTGGGCTGTTCGTAGTTGGCGTCAAAAATGTCCGATGCGAACATGCGATAAGCGGTCAAGCAAAGGAAGCCACCAGATGATAGTTTGATAGCTTCGGGATTCTTGGGATCGGGTTCGACAGACAGTGGATTCACCGCGAACGGAGACTTTAAAATCTTCTTGACCTCGTCAGAAGGCAATTTCGCCAGGCCTAAATCGCGGGCAACAGCCTGAAGGAATTAGTAACAAATCCCACCATGGTACATATATGGACTTACAACTAGCTGCCCAACTAAGGCGTCCCTGGTCTGAAGCTCATCTACTTGCTTGAATGCTTGTAGCATGGTTGGCTTCCTCGGTACAATCCTCTCGGGGGTTAAATATTCCAAATGTCTTGCTGCCCATTCCAAATTGTTCGAGTTGACATAGGCTTCGAGAATGCTTGTTATAAATGACTGCAAGAGTCGTGATACCAGCTCAGACTCGCCCTCACCTGCTTGGCCTGCATGCGCCTCGGGATCGGGAGCACTCTTGGACATGTCACTCCCCTGGAACGCCGTTTCTATTTTGGCGCTAGACTGGCGTGTGGGCAGTGGTGGTCGCTTTCTCCCAGAAAGAGATCGTACAAGGTCGATAACCGCTGCCGTTGTCTCGGTACCTTGGGGGTTGTACGCTCGGTAAACGGTTTGTAGTGTGGTGTGAAGGTATCGTGATGGCGCCTTGACCTGCAGTCTTGGGTGGAGGATGCCCAGCATGCCAACCAGAATAACGAACTTTGCGCTCGCTGGGGCATCGCCGGCCTCGGATGATTCTGAGTTGGCGTCAAGAACTTCGATAACCTTGAGGATGACTTCGCGAGGGTTCCCTAGGCGGGCAATGGTCTCGAGACAGCCGTCGCTGCCGGGGACAGAGATTAGCATCTCCACGAGATCCCAGCCAATTTCGCTCGTAAGCGCAGCATCTTGGAGAATTTCCTGGAGAGTTGGGAGGACTTCGGGGGAGAGGTTCGTTTCGACGACGGTAAGGTATGTAAATGTGTCTGTCGCGGGAGGACGAGCCTCTTTGAGTCTCTGGATGGCCTCTTCGGTAGATACCATGGTTTTGAATGTACAATATCTGTGTTGTTTTATTTCCCTCTCGACCCGGTTGTATAAACCGTTGTCTGTCTCTTGCAAACTAGCTCGATTAAAACGGTCCAAGATCCCCACGGTTTATCGGTAGCTGAAGAGGGGTCGATCGTTCGGCTCGTGACAGGTCTTAGCGTTGGTATTTGGCGAGAAAACGAGTGTTACTGAAGCGCAATAGAAAATACAACAAAAGAGGTAGCGAAGGAGAACAGCTAGTAGATTCAGGGTTGATAAGCACCTGGTCGGCAAGTGTTTTTGTGGTCTCTGGTAGATGAGATGAAGGAGCATGTCACAGCATGAAAAGAACGAAACGTGCCGATGAGGGATGACGAGTAGCTTTTAGTGGAGACCTAGGTTGCTTTTTAGCGCGGGACAGTTTCGTCATCACGCCTGCAGCCATGAGCTTGTTTTCCATCTAAGTTCGAGGTGTGCATAAGTACCTGCAAAGAAAATATCAGCGACTTGTTGTCAGACTCTGCTCTGAGTACTAAGGTGTACGTCAAATAGTCGACCTCGGATTATTGATTTGCTTACACCGAATAAAGCAACTGACCACAGGCGTCGAACACAAGCCTCATAGCATGATACATCTAACGATAGCACCGGGCTATTATTAGTGAAGCTGTCGATGTGCTACAGGGGTCAACCTTCGATCGCCAAGCCAACTCCCGCAAGTTGTCCATTATCCGTAGAGTTTAGCTTCAATTTGAGATGTCAGCACTTTAACGACATTAGAGCCAGGAAATTATTGCCATGGAAGAACTGTTGAAAAGGTATATAATGATTGGTTGAAACAAAACGCCTGCGCATTTGGTGATACAAGTACATCAGACCCCAGACCCTAGACCTTTTAATTTTCTTTAAACGCCCCCCCCCTAAACCCATCTTAAAAGCCCCAATCCGCAACCCAACACCGTTTCCAGATGTAATTCGACGTAGTCGCCATCTCAACATAAGAATATATATACATGGCCACATGAGTGATATAAGAGAAATTGTACAAGCTCAGCCTTTACACGATGAACTGGAGCCGTTGGCGGTTACACCCTCCAAGTTGGCCTGTAGTTCCCGTTCGAGTACTTTCCCAACCCCAACTTGTTGTTTTTGTGCGCATAAGCATTTTGACTTTCCTTCATAGCCTCTGTTAGAATAAAGGGTTCGTCCATGGGCATAAGTTGTGGGTATGCCCTGTACGGTAACACGCTTTGCAATTCTTTCTTGCTCATCGGCCTTTCCTTCTTTGGCATCGCTGCTAGCCTTTCTTTCTGCAACGTGTAGACGATGTCTCGAACCTCTTTTTCGTCACTGGCTATTTGGGCTTTGAGGAAAGGAATTGACTCCTGTGCTGCTTCCCGGATGCCTTCCATAATAGGAACGCGAGGAGTGTACGTGATGTGGTCGAGCTTGGGGGCGTGTTTGGCGTCTGGAACGATAGCGGGATCTAACCGAGCAACCTCTCCCTTATTTAAAAGAGTGTTTATATCGATACTCTCCCCCGGAGGGATGGGGGTCTGATGACTTGGAGTTATGCACTCCATGTCTACTTCTTTGCGTAATACATGGTCGATATCCACAGCAGAAAAGTAAGCGCAAGACTGAGGAAGATCGTCGATGCCAACTTGCTGAGAGAACATAGCCCTTGTCCAGAGGTTGGCAACCTGCAGAGCAAGTGCTGTGCGGTACTTATCCTTTTCTGTAACCAAGTATCGAATTTCGTCATGAACTGTGATAGCCACTCGAGCATCGATGTTGAAGCGACGAATCAGGTAATCCATAGCGACAACGAGCAAATGAAGGTAGTCGACACCAGAAGATTGAATAGCCCAATTAATTCGCGATGTCAGGTAACCACCCTTGCTGATGTATCGTCCCATGAGCGCTTCAGTAATTCCGGCGCCCAATACCGGGGTTCTAGCCTTGTCTTGCTCAGCAAACTCTTCTAGCTTGTTGAAGACAAACGACTCGGTGCCTCCTCTCCAGAAGGGGCGTTTGTAGAGCAGCTTGCGGTTGGTCTTTGTACCCTTGGTAGTTGCGTAGAGCCTTGATGCAGTCTCCATGGTCTGCTTTTCGGAGAGGTTTGGATTGAATTGTCGCAACAAGGTCGCTGCGAACTTGAGACCAGCACCGTAGATTCTTCCATAATTGAAGATTTTGGCATTGTTCCTGGTAATGCCCAGAATGGATGCCGTCCGCGAATGAAGATCCGTGCCAGCAGACTTTGTACCCTCCAATGTCATGAATCCAACAGCATTTCCACCATGAAGCTTGAACGTTGCGTCGCCAACAAGGCTGGCAATCCAAAGCTCCTCCGAGTCAACGTCCGCTCCTACAAAGCAATAACCCGTGGGTGCCTTGACCATTGCTTTCAGTTCAGAGCCAACGCGATTCTTCTTGGCATTACTGGCCGTAAGCCAGGTGTTCTCGACAGCCCTGCGAGTTATGGTACCCATTGGGATGATCTGTGGCAAAATAAAACCAGGTTTGTCCTTCTTTGGCCTGCCAACAAGAGATCCCCTCAGTACGCGGAGGTCCCGGTCGTAGACAACCATTTGAGACTTAATGCGATCTCTTGCACTTATCCAGTAAGAGCACGACGCATTCATTTCCAGCGCTTCCTTAGCATATGTGTACTCGGAGGACAAGATACCACTCTCGAAATAGGACAAGTACCCCTTGGCCATTGGGCTAGTACAACGCGCTGTTGGGCCATCTTTGTGAGGGAGCTTGAAGTAGGCATGAGCATGATCGTCACGTAGCTTGATTTCTTTCTCGTCGAACTTGCACTCAACCGCTAGCTTAGCTGTGTACTTGGCGGCTTCCGCTCGAGGTACGCGAAATGTCCAACCGTATTGATCGGACCAGAACAGCGGATACCCATCCCAGGACATCTTTAACAGCAGAGGAGCAACCCGTGTTCGAACGGAGATGTTGATGGGCGAATCGCTAGATTGGAAGAGGTCCTTGTACCACTTGGGCATGCCAGGCTTCTTCTGCCTGGCTACAGGTCTGGGTGGTTCGTCCCCCTTGCCTTTGGCCATCTTGATTTCCTGCCCTGACCAATCAAGTTGTTGCATCCAGGGATCGCTCTCGTATTCATCAGGGCTGTCCTTCATTTCCAGTGCGCTTTCGGTAAGACCGATAAGACGTTCTTGAACCGCATCAGAGAGAGTGTGGTAGGTAGCTTCGGCATTTTTGATGTACGCATCCCACGATTTATCAACTGGAAGGATGACAGAGGAAAGGTGGCGAAGAGCTGCGAAGCTGACAGGATGTGGGCAGGTTGACAGGAAGTTAGGAAAAACGATCTGGTAGACACGGTGGGTAATCGAGACATCAGCGGCACAATATGTCAGGAGCTCATCCAACTTTTCTACTACTCCACCGCGATCCAGCTCACCAAAGTCATTTCGGATTGTCTTGTCGATGGAAACATTAAGATGAAACTTGGCGACATCCCTCAGAGAGTTGACAGAGCTTCGTTCGACCCAAAGATCCGCTTCGTCGTAAACCCCCTCTGTACTCAGCACTGTCGCCAAATCGTGGCCAGGAGCCTCGGTCGCGACTCGCTCCCGCATCTCTCGATTCTTTTTATGCATCATCCAGGTAGGCCGTTGTTGAGAGCACATTCCATTCACAGCCACATGTAACGACATAGTGTCTAGGAAGGTATTCCGGGTTTGTTTGAGGCTGTACTCTTCCAAAACCCGCGCTCGGTCGAAGCCCACGTTATGCCCGACGATAATTCGATCTTTGGTAGGATCACCCAAAGGAATCAACTGCCGGTCGTTTTCTGTCTCTCCCAACAGCCAAGGCGATAGCCATGCGTACCAAGCAGTCGGGCTCGATGCACAGGCCATGACGGCGAAAGGGCTTATTTTCCACATGACTTCTGTGTCAAACGACAGCATCTCTTCTTCGGGTGCGTCAACTTTCTCGGTCGTCCCATCAGGGTTATATTTCGTCCAGCCACTCTCATGTACCCATTGCCGGGGTTTGGGAGGAGGATTGGCGCGTGCAAACTGCTTTGCAAATGTAAGGAATGGTTCAGCGGCATCCATACCAATCTTGTGAAAGTGCTCGTCAAGCGTGCGTCCTTGCAGCGGGGGAATATCGAAAGCTATAGGATCGGAATTGTCGGTGTTCTTCCCAAATAGGTCGTGGCGCTTCAAGTGATCCTTGGATAGCTCAACGAGCTCTTGGGGTGGAGGTTTTGCACCATCGGGAAATATTTGTTCGAATACGTGGGAGCTGAGTTGCTGGACGCCTATTTCGTTATGTCGGGCTTCGGAAGGTACTGCAGCAAAGTTAATATCTGACAACTTGTGCAAAGGAATGTTGCGGTGTTACAAGCAAGGGTTTTTAATTTTTTTGGGTTGGCTTTCCGAGCGACAGCAGTCAGCCATCGCACATGAGTGCGCAAAGCATGACGATGAAAACCCTGGTGTTGAGCGATGCGAGAGAAGCTGGCAGTCGAACCGCGAAACGGAGAAGCAACAACTGGGACAAACATTATTAAATGCGCCACAGTAGCATCCCGGATCCTGATGGTGACTATCGCCGACGGCCTGGACGATGCGCCGATCGAGTATTATTTCTGTTGAAGTCGTGGATTGACGAGTGCACATTGACAAATGCAAGGTCAGGATGATGAATTTGGCATTTGCATCCATCCATCTTTGACTAAATTAGCAAATCCCTGCTAATTTAAGTGGATGACGCCGGGAATTCTCAGCGGGTCCCTGTCTTTCTAGTATGGAGTGGAGACGATGGAAGGGTCTAATGGAGTGGCAATTGAGCTTGATAGAGGTAGGGCTTTTAAACCTTCAAGAAACGATTTCCATGCGTGAGGCGTAAAGAGTATTGCATCATGACATTTCAAGTCTATAAAAACGGGGACAATACCGATTTATTTTATTGTATCTAAAAACAAAAACTAAGGATTGACGGAAGACCTGAAGAAGATCGGTCCAGATCTCTGTTGCATCGCGGCACTGGACTCGGCAAAGCAAATGCAACGATTGAATTCCATATATAATGAATCGAGCTGAGGTGACGCGGGGAGTTTCAAGCGCCGTGTATGGGTGCACATGAAGTCAAGTCTGTGATCCAGTGAGTCTCGTTTAGTAGTCTTCTGGAGAGATCTGATTGGACTGCCGTATTGGCGCAAAGATGCCAAATGAGACGAGGATGGACTGAGATGAAATGAAGGCTTGAAAAGCCTAGCTTTGCAGCCAAAGACGTTTATCCCTTGCAACAAACGGCATTTTGTAGGTACACCGTACAGCTGAGATTCGCATCGACTTGTGGCCGGGCAGACAGTGTCAGTCATCATGGAATACCTGGTAGGAGGTAGGTAGGTGACAACAGATGGCTGGTCATCCCCCTCCCATCCAGACTGGGCCTTTTACTTTTAACCTAAACCTGTTGGCTTTCTTCCCATGTTTACTCTTGACCATTACAACAAACCAGTAGCTATTTTCGGCTCAGTCCAGCCGCCAGGAGAATGCTTTCTCAATATTACCTTACAAAGAGCTCACATCACCTTTGACAAACGTACTTTGTGCCTCTCTGTCTTTGTTTAATCATACATTCCGTTAATATCCACACCCTGTTCTCGTCCGATCTGGCCCAGCCCAGCCCAGTACAGCACAACACAGCACAGTCCAGCAGCGGCCCGCCTACCAACCTGGCAAGTCAACCAAGTCATTTGCACAGGTAGGTAGCCCAAAAACAGTTGGTTTAGTTAACTAATGGTCTGAAAGTACCTTAGTAAATTCTCCACGGCTTGCACCTTTTCTTCTCTCTCCCGTGACGTCCTTCAATTAGACTCAACAATGGAGCAAGGGTTCTTGTATATGGATCTCACACTCTCTCATCTGTTGCAAGGTTAGAAAGAATCTCTATTTCTGTTCCTCCTGTCGTCCTTCCTTTTTATCTGGTCCGCTTCCCTTACTTTGTCACCTGCTTGCTTCTTTTGGCCTCTCCTGCCCCCTACAGTCGAATCTAGCTCCAATGTTCTTGCGCGTTTCTTTTTGTTGGTAACAGCTCCTAACGCTCGTTCGTAAACGATTGAAATAGACGACGACCCAAGCCTTGACTTTTGGAACTCGGCAGACGCATTTTACGCTCCTCCCATTGCAATCTCCATGTCCACCAGGATCATTTCGTCTCCGGATCTAGCTGGAACTGAAGCCGGATCTTCACGTTCGCGTTCGCAGAGGCCAATCGGCTTGGAGATTGATGGTACTGAAGAACAAGAGGGTGCTGGCAGTGGCACCAGCCCCGGTGGCCAACACAACCAAATTCGCCTGACGACATCATCTTTCTCGCTCCCTTTGCCACCCTTGATTCCCAACACTCATCGCGCTCGTCGGAGCTCAAGCCCGACCACAACAACACAACGGCCGAGGCCTTCCGATTCCCCTCCTGGTCTATCTCTCCTGGGCTTTCAAACGCCGCCTCGGAGAAGGGCAACTAACTTGTCATCGGCAAACCTCGACCTGCCACCCATTAATTTTCGAGAGAACGAACCACCTCGAGGGCAATTCAGTCGCAGCCGCGCCGTGGAGAATTTATTGCGTAATACCACTATCGGGTATCCTGATCTTGATGATCTCGATGACCTTGATGATCTTGCTGATGCTGACTTCTCTTCACCGTCGACTTACCCGTCATTCACCAACACAGATCCACAGCAAGGTCAAGCTCTAACTCCAGGTGTAAGCCAAACTGCAGCGCTTCAGGCTTCCATTTCCGCGCCGCATCGTGCAGTTGCCAACAGTGCCACCACCGCCCCACGCGACCCCTCTGCCGCTCACCATTGCAACTCCAATTTCTTGGGCCTTGAGCGTAGCACGACTCAACTCTCCTCTTCTACCAACGCAGCTGGCGAATCTCAATCGACTCTACCTATCTTTGACTCATTCGACGAAAGCGACCTCTTCGACAGCCCCGCCAGCTCCTTCTCCGACGCTATGCCTCCTGCTCTTCGACGGAACGCCGCTTCCCGGACCGGTTCTACACACGCAAGCAAACGACAACGGACATCCACTGCAGTTGCAAATGGGAACACGGTATCTTCGAGACAGTCGCCGAGACAGAAGAAGAGCTCGGTACCACAGAAAGAAATGGATGTCGAAGAACTCTTTGGCTCAAGCCCGCCCCCTCGCGCTTTTATCGATCTTGAGACCAACGAAGATTACGATACCGTTGATTTGACCGAAACGAACGAAATTCCTGACGAGGTCAAACAGCCAGAGAAGGATGACCGCATCAAACTTGCTGCCTTTCAGTGTGTCATCTGCATGGATGATTGCAGTAATCTGACAGTAACACATTGTGGTAAGTTCCATTCACGGTTGTCTCTGTTTACTTCTTGCGCCCTACGGGAATTATCTGACACGTCCACTTCCAGGCCATCTTTATTGCGCTTCATGCTTGCATCAGTCCCTTTGCGTAGATGCCACCAAAGGGAAGTGTCCCATGTGTCGGCAAAAACTTGACACAAAGGCAAGAGGGAATTACAACAGCAAGACCAAAGGATATTGGCCTCTTGAGTTGAAGCTTATGACTGCCACGCGTAAAGGGAAACGCAAAGCAAACACTCTATCCTGATACGCCTGACGGCATCGGATGACGTGGGAGATCTTGTTTCTCCGTCAAGGCTTTCGATTGATTTGGCTTCATGATTCGGAGTTCAAAAGCCTACTCTGATTCATCGACCTTGCCGCCTTTACCAGGCTAGATATACTGGTACGCGGAACTCAGTATGAGTAACAGTGCTTTTCTCTCATTTTTTCATTAGCATAACGGAAGGCGGATCATTTTGGGGCGTCAGATCGAGATACCCAGCATTTACATGGACAAGGAGAACACCGGACACATTGGTTTAACGTGCGAGCGCGGCTTTTGCGTCGTTCAGGAAATGGCGCTTTGGGAGTACACAGGGGAGGGGATACGTATCGTGCTGTAACCATGGAAAGCACATATATATGGACAAAAGTATATGTCTTACCGCTTATTATCCAAGCAGGAAGTACATGGCACATAACTAGAGTTTAGACAAATTTGCGATTCTCTTTCTCTTGTACTGAATTTCGCAGACCAAGAATATTGCCCATATCACAGCAGCATTATAGTAGAACAAGAGCGAAGGGCGAGTTATATGCTAGGCAGCGGAATTTTGCTGTTACAACACTCACATGAAAAAGACTTACCGTCTCCTCAACTCATGATGTGGGTTGCGAGTCAATACTGCACAGCTTACACAGAATGAGCCGGGTATGCTGACCTTCAAAAGCTTTATGCACTGTTAACAATTTGAGAAGTAATATGAAATAACGCTCTTTTTATCGTGTCTACCAATGTGACTGATTATTTATTTCACTTGCACTAACTAAACCACATACTCAATAATATCCATCCCTTCCTGTCAACGCCGTGTAGCTCTGCAACTTTATATCCCATCTTCATAGACTACAGGTAAGTACTCCCCTCTTCTTATTGTAGGTGGCCTAGTGGAAAAGCCCATGGCTCTGCTGCGTAGACTCAGGAATGCCCTCGTTCTCAAACTGTGATTTGCCGTTAGCTGGTGTGTTTGGGATGTGTAATTGGGGCTTGTTTACCTCAAGGAATCGTGTTGCTGCAATGATAACCATTAACCCTTCAGCCAACTCTTCAATCTTCTGGTCCAGGCCTTCATCAGCATTGGCACTTCCGATGCCAGCGCTGCGCTTAAGTGTATGTGTGACGAGCATGCGATGTTCGGTGAGGAACCGGCGGCCTTGAACAACATTATGGCTGCCACGGGACACAAGTGCGGCGCTTACGATGCGCACAACTTGGGCGAGGAGATCGTAATGTTGCTCCAGGGCGCGCGGGTTCGTGTTGTTGATTTGCAGCTCAGGGTCTGCCCCAAAGAGTCCAGAGATCTCAAGAGCACGGAAAAGATTGGAATGAAGGATATACTTGGCCCCAGAACGAGTTTGAGCAAGTTCAAGGAGAAGAGCAAGACGTGCGTTTTGATAATTCTGCTGCTCAGAAGTGCCTAGATTAATGAGTCAGCGATGTCTTTGATGAAGGAGGTCGATGTAACATACCTGACGTGAAGACTTCTTGCCATTCTTGCATGATATTTCGCAGCGAATCGACCATAATTCCGATAAAGTTGAGTCGATTGAGAGTCTCGACGACATAATCCTCACTCTCCTGGTGACCCATGCTAATTAATGCGTTGAGAAGGATGAGCGCCGCTGTCTGACACTGCGCTTCGCCGCCATATGCATCATCACAAATAACATTGAGTAACCGCTCACCATATACTTGGATGGTCTTGATGGTCTTGGGTCGGTTAGACGTGAGTGGCCCTTGGTCAGCCATGCCAGTCAAGTAGCGGTAGCAGATGCTGTAGTAGATGGACCTTAGCTCTGGCGTACCAGCCCACTTGCCAATGGCTTGCAGGCAGATCTGGAAAAGCTGGAAAAGCTTATCACTGATCAGATTGCCAATGGCTGAGCCTTGCTTGTCATCCGCTGACGCCGAAAGATCGAGCTTGAAGAGTAGAATCTTGGATAATTTTGCGAGCTCAAAGGCCTCATCTGGTCGCTCGGAAGCAAATGCTTCCAAACTGGGCAGAATCGATTGTAAAGCCTGCAGGAAGAAAGAAATCTGTGCCGAGCCTTTGAAGTCGTTTGACTCGATCATGACCAAAAGCAGCTTGGTCCATGTCTTTAGGACCTTGAGGCTTTGTGTCGTCAGCTGCTTCTGTCGATTAGAGGAAACGAGGTACTCTATTATCATGCTTTCTTCCCGTTCGAATGCAACAAGATCCTGGGCGGCAACCAGTGTTCCCGCATCGTGAGCCTCGCCGCGCTTTAGTAGAAGAACTTCCTTGACACGTTCCAGGTTGTAGATTTGGTTGCCGTCAGTATCATTCTCTAAGCAGGCTGTCAGGTCAAGATCTTTATAATATTGGAGAGGAGGTAATGGAATTTCCCAGACGCCTTCCGGGAGCAAGAAGTCATAAAGGTCAAAGATAGTAGGAATTGGGATAGGAGTGTTTCCTTCCCCAATGATCTGACCGTTCAAGGCTTCAAATATGCGACGCTTGACACTCGGCATGCGGTTTTGGGCTATGCTGCAAAGTTCCATCGCGACGTATTCCAGACTCATGCTTCGAAGCGACAAGAAGTCAATCAAAGCCACAGCTCCGTCTGTGACAGGAAACTGGACCAGAGCGACGTTTTCACCCTCCCAAGGCAAGTCAGGATTGATGACCGTCTCACGAAGCAAAAGGTGGAAGAGAATCTCATTTTCACGAAGCTCCTCAACCACCACAGGGGCGGACAGGGGAGAGCTCCAAAGAATATGCAGGATACGCATTACGCGTGACTTAATGGCGATAAGCCACTGTCGCATTCCCTGAGCATCACCAGAGGGGGCTTCCAGTAGCAATCTCAGTATTGTGTGGAAAAGAGAGTTTCTTGAAGTGAAAGCACCCTTGGCTTCGACGGAAAGAGAGTCAATGCCACACTTGAAACCAAGCAGCAGATGCGCAATTGTAGGCTTGCGGGGTGTTTCTTGCAGGCATTGGTATAGGAAGTCGAGAATGTAGATTTTGGTCACATAAGCTGGGGAGTCTGCTTCACGCCCTGTCTCCAGAGGGGTTATCAATTCCGAGACAAACGATCGTGAGATCGTCTCGTGCTCGCCATTCGCCTCTAGAGCAACGATAGCCTTGTTGCGGTGCATTTGTCGACTGGACCCTGACCAGACAGCGGTGATTTTTGAGGATGATGACATCTTTTCCAGAAGCTTCAGGCACGCAAGAGTCAATTCTGGGTGTCCGATACCACAGTAGTTACCTAAATCAACAACAAGGTTCAGTCGCGTAACCAGGCCATCCTCAAATGAAGCGAATGCAGCATTTGCCACAGGTGGTCGACGCTGATTTGACTGAAGCTTGATAATGGGCCGAACAAGCTCAAGATAGGTGGCTTGGAGATCAAGGACCTTGCTGATAACCTCGACAGCGCGCAAGATACCAAGAATTAGAGGAGAGTCGGGCGAAGCATTTCCCACATCTGCAGGCTCTTGATGAATAGTGTTGAAAAGAGCCGCCATAACTTTGTCGTTGAACATCCATTCCATCACTCTCGCAAAAGGATGCATTCGTACATAGGTCGCCAAGTCGGTAGTTGCAATAACGCTGTCGACGTTGATATTCGTTTCATTTGCCATGATGATGAGATCTTCGTTGAAAGTGTTCAAGCAGATAAGAATGAATTCCAGGCAGCTGAGACGCAAGACCCGAGTCTGGTTGACATCTTGAAGGTCGTTCGCCTTTTGGGCAAAGACTAAGCCTATCACAAAGTCGACGTAAATCTCAATACCAGGCATTCGAGAGGAGGAGCCAAGGTTTTCTGGAAACGGTAGCCCGTCGTTAAGGGGGCTGCTGTCCGCAGCTGGGGATATGAGGGAAAGCAGAAGCTGGATAAAGGATTCGGGGTCTTCAAATCCATTGCTAATCTCGTCGAAAATGCGCTCCATGAAGACACTAGGCGATTGTTGCGATTGACGATGAGAAGTAACTGGGTGGAGGAAATACTCTCCAGTGATCCATTGATCAAGGCAATTCCACATAAGAGCACCCTCCTGTAGCGACTTGCGTGCCATCAAGGCTCGGAGAGCCATAAAAGTACAGCCGCGTAACCGGGGTGGAATGTTGCTGCTAGCAAGCTCAAGCAATGTTTCGACAAGGCTATAGTTGGGATTTTGAAGGAGAAACTGTCGTGTTGTCTCACTTTCACTAGCCAACTTTGACATCAGACGAAGGTAACATTCAAGCATCATGGCCGACTCCGGTTCGGTTTCTGCTTGATCACTACTCATCTTCTCATTGCGATAACGTATCGCCTGAGGTGGCGCCGGCTTCTGCCTGATTTTGGCAGAGAAAAAGTCCAGCTCCTTGAAAATTTGAGCCCATGTTAATGACTGTGATTTTCTCATCTTTCCAGATGAATGATGACCCTCGTCAATTAGAAACTCATGTGCAGCGGAAGCGCCCTCTTCATTCTCCGAGATAGCCTGGAGCATCTCGCAGAACGCTGTCACTAGAGGCGTCGACGCCCGGCGGGAGGCCCAGTGCATAAAACCAGCCAGATTACTGTCGGGGTCAGACCAGAAGTTCATGGCAGCATCGGGTCGACCCTCGTAAGCATATGCAATGATCAGCAAGAATCTTTCGAGGTCTAAATCCTGTTCATGTGTCTGACTAGACTGACGCTGCTCGTCCTCCTCCACGCGAAGTTTTCGTAGCACGTCGGGAAGGTTGGAGATGAAGCCGTCAACAAACACCTCGAGCTGTAGCATAAGACTCAACTGGAAGAAATCGGCGAAAGGGATAGCATCAGGGGCAAGAGCAGGTGATTTTCGTTGCAGCCACTTGCGCATACCAGCTCTTACAGGGTCGTGCCAATCCGGCGATTTAACATCGGCCGCGATTGAGAGCAGAAAGTCGAAAGAGCCATCCTTTAGAGACTCCAGGAACGCTTTTGATCGCTGTCGATCCTCCTCATCCAAGTCAGTGTTAGGGGGAATTGCTGCCTCAGGGGGGTCATCGACGTAGAAGCCGCTGTACTCTGCAAGCCACCAAGCCCTGAAAGCGGCCTGCAACTGTGACAAAGGCCATGGAGAACTGTCTGTAGGGAAGAGCTTGACGTGCAGCTCACGGGCCTTGATGAGATCATATCCGCCTTCAGCAGACCCGAAAACCGAGATGTATGCTCCGATAGATGGAACAAGGTGAACCAGCAAGGCATCATATCTGTCTACCTTTTGGAGGACAGATACAAAGTCGAGAAAGTCTTGTGTCGATCCTTGTCTCATTTCAATACTCCGGCAAAGTATCACACCCAATAATTCGTGCTGTTGCATCAAGCTAACTCTAGAGAACTCGATGGTCTCCATCTGCTCGGAGACGCCGTTGGTTGTAGTCTGACCGAGGGTTTGAGCCGCAGCAATCTTGTCTCCTATCTTCTGAAGCCACGCCTTGATCTCCCTCATGGAAGTCATACACCTGG
Organism: Fusarium subtropicale; assembly: GCA_003670145.1. NCBI lineage: Eukaryota > Fungi > Ascomycota > Sordariomycetes > Hypocreales > Nectriaceae > Fusarium > Fusarium subtropicale. Next base: position 21,554 of record QRAA01000634.1, read on the forward strand.
GCACGATTCGTTTTGTGGTGTCTGCGCCCATGCTGGGCTGGAGCAAGCGCTCGGCAACATATAATTTGACACTTTCAAGGGCTTCCGCATCGGCAATATCGTCGTCGAGGCCTTCTATTTCGAGGAGAAGTCGCACAATATCGAGAACGTACTTTCGCTGTTGGTGAAACCGGATGATGGCGCACTCGAGAAGCGATCGGCCCAGTGTATTAGGGTCTTCTTGCGACTCCAGTAAACATCGTGTAGATTCAAGCTCGTCGAGCTCTACTTCGTCGGAAAAGGTGAGGACATCTTGTTGGAAGTTGTCGTTGATCGAGTATTCGTCACCGTCAATGACAACCTTGCCTAGGCTTTTGTATTAGATGGAATGATGGTTGTTGCGCCAGGAGATCCCTTACCAGACTTGACAGCGTTTCTATTGTCGCTTTTCCTTGCCGGCTTATCCCAGAACTTGCCCAACTCAGTCTCGAAAACTTGGACTAGGAACTCATTTCCCAGTGTCTCTGCACCCTCGACGCGACCTTCGCGTAATGATAGAAGCCCTTGGTGGAAAGCTTGGAGGGCATCTAAAGCGGTGATCTCGGCCATTTTTACGGTTCAGGACTGTCGCATGTTGATTCTAAAGGCAATGGCTAGCGGATGATGCAAGCTGAGAATATTGCACCGTGGTGCGTGACGAATCGTAAACAATGAATCTTTCTGTCGACTGTTGTTAGCGGTCGTGGTTTTGAGATTCTTCACTCCAGCCTTGTTGACTTCCCCAGTTAGAGAGCTCATCAAGCTATTTGATTGGTTTGCTGCATTATTGTTTTAGGCGGTGAGTGACTTTCTGCCGCCACCTGGGTGGTTTGTAGGTGACAGGCAGTACCTATGGGACCCGCGAAAGCTGCAGCTTGAACCAAGCTAGTCGACCCATGGATGCTACCAAGCACGCTTACAGTAGCATCTACAACTACCAAGGTACCTATGTAAGATAGGAAGTTCATTTGGTGGTAGTCTAATCTTCTTTGAATAGCGACGGTAGTAGAAATAATGATATGATAATGCTGATATTGACAGATCTGGATTGCGTTACTGTAACACTTCACTATAAACCTGTTACCTGATGGCCTTCATAACTTAGTGTCTACCATAGCGGGTTGATGAGGGTTTTCAATATGTTCAAGTGACAAAACAAGGCTATTGACCGGCTGTTTGCAGTACATACTAACATAGCACATTTAATTCTGACATGCTGTATATGCCTTTAACAGCCAGCCGACAGCCTTGAATTGTCATCTGGGCATGTAAAAAAAAAACCACCCAACCCGCGTAGTAGGTAGTAAGTAATTTCGGGGCAGGTACGTACCCCAAGCACCTTCCTGCCCGCCAGTCGCGCTTTCCAGGTACTAGACTTGTCCTCCTCTACTGGGTAGTAGAAACATTGACCTCCTAAGTCTTGGGATACAAAAATAAACAGCCTAAAGACTATAGTCTTAGTAGCATAAGCTGACTTACTAATTTCGTCTCTTGTGCTCTCAGCGGCTCCTATCTACCTCTGGATCAGTCTTACTCGTCGAGCAACGGACAAACTTCATCTCTCTACACACAGACGACAAAATGCAGAATGGCCTCTCATAATGTCATGAATTTGGCGCGTTCGTAACATATACCGACCGGCCGACCGACCGGCCAAAGCGTTACAAAAACTGACGGAATGCAGGTGATGTGAAATCAGCCGCAGTCAGAGATCGCGAAAAGGCTGTTGATGGTATGCACGGTTTTCTCATCTCTATTTCCTTCTCAGAATTTTCAACGGTATTGAGCTCACAATCATTATAGAGTTGTCGCATCTTCTCAACCCACGAAGTCGATCTACAAACCTGTAAGCAGAAGAATGCCCCTTTTCAGCACCGCCTAACAATTCACCCAGTTCCGACCTTGGCGATAAGAGTTATCATGAAATATTTGAAGCAATCTTCAGTTTTGTGCTTCGAGAGAAGCCAGTCCTCTCTGACAGGAAAAAAGCCCAGGGGACGTTGAATTCTACAGCAACTCGTTTATCGAAATGCGCCGAGGCCGTGCGTATGGCTGTAGGACGCGGCAACTCAAAGATCGGACGGAAGACACTGCTGGCGATCGTGGATCATATCACACAAGTTCTCCCTGGACCTAACGGTGATGATTTCGTGACTCCTTTGCTCCAGGACTACATCAAAGCTTTGACCGAGGTACTTTCAAGGCCTGCACACGTGGAAATACTGGCTAGAAAGGGGGGCCAGCATTGGGAAATTTGCGTTGGCTTCTTCCTCGATGTTGCCCAGTATCTTCTTCCTGATGAAGCAGATATCTCAACCTTATCATTGGCTCGGGCATCGCCAGCCCTGGCTCGATCATCACCGGCACCAGGGTCAGGATACAGTCGATCTGGTGGACGATCCACACCTTCAACTCAAAGCCAAAGAAGAGCTGCACCTGGAGAGGGCGGTCTCCTCAAGGATGTCTTGGAAGGACTGTACTATCTTGTCATGGGCGGCAACGCGCCCATACTCCGACAATATAAAGATATCACGCCAGTTGTACTGAGAGTCTTGAGTCTGAAGCAGTTGAGTCTCGGCTCTTTGCAGACTTTGGCGTTTGCAATAATCAATACAGTCTTCACTACCACGAATGCCGACGACTTAGCGCATGCCAGCTCTGTTGTGCAAAGCATACTGCCGCTAATGAGCTACTGGTGGAGATGCGAGAAGGTCTCTCAAGACGAAGTCATCAGGGCGCTCAGGATTGAGATCTCTAGAAGCATTTTTTTAATGCACCTTCACATCGAGAACTTAGTCATTAACTCGTCGGAAGAAAAGGTTCGCTCAGATCTCGAGGAATTGGCTGAGAATATCTGGTCGGAGTATTCAAGGCGTAGCGAGGCTTTCCGTTTACAAATGAGCGACATTACTTTTTCTTTGTCCTCATTGCCGACATATGGGCTACAGCTGAATATGTTCGGCCTGCGCGCTCATAACGTTTATGGAGAAGGCCATTGGGCTGTCATTCAAAACCTGGCGTTTCTGGAAGGCATCATGGCATTGCCTCAGTCTAGAACCCCGGCAGATGATGCAGAACAGAGTGAGCAGCCAAGAAAAAGGCGGCGAATCGAGCAAGATATGAGTCGCATCCGGCTTAAGCTCAAGACTGTGGAAGTGGCAGTTCGGGGAACTGCTTTACAATTGATTCCGTTCCTCTTAGCAGACAACTCACTGAGCCGCGACGAGCTCGTTGACTTGCTACCTGAGTTGGCGTCATTGGCAACTGACAAGAACCCTGTCACGGCTTCTTGGGCCCTCGTAGCCTCTGCAAGGTAAGAAAACGACACTTCAACGGTCATGTCAGTATGCATCACTGACATCCCTCAGCTGTATAAGTAAATCGAAGGTCTGCCACGATCAAATAGATGTCTGGCGTCAGCTGTGGCACTTTGCTACACGTTCTGTCAGTCTGCCAGGAACAAGTCGAGCGGCCAGCGTGCTCCTACATGCGATACTTGAGGCTGACGTTCTACCTTATCATACAATTTCCCAAGACATCAACAATATGGTCACGACCGCAGATGTTAACGGACCCAATGTTCTATGCGACACCTCAATCAGCTTGATGTTTCACGTTCTTCAGTTGCGAAACGCACGAGTCCCCAGCGCAAGTCAAAGTACCTGTCACCACATCATCCGATGGGTGTTTCTTCGTTGGAATCCGAGTGAGTAGTAATTATCAGATAAAAGTTTACATATTGACAAGTTGACAGACGAATCTACATTTGCATCCTACCACTCTATGCATGCTCAACCGATTCAGCTGGTGAATTTGATTCGAGCCTGTTGTGGGACATCAGCCCTGGAATTGAACTCCCATCAAGCGGCCCCCGGAGGTCCATTGACCGAGACATGGAGCTCATTCAAGCAGACTGAAAAGTTTACTCGATATGTTCTCCTTGCAAATGATGAATCCCATGATGCCGATCCCATTGGCTGCTGCGGCCTTTCAGGGCAGTCTGATCCGGCTTCGTTGGCCGATGCCAATTCACGCTATGCTTCCCGGAAACTAACACTCGAGCTGTTCTACCCAAAGCTGAGTGAGTTATCTGAGCTCTGCACATCCTGGACCAAGAAACCGAATGAAGGCGGCATACAAATCTCGTTCGATCGCTTCCAAAGTCTTCTATCGGCCTGCTTGGTCGGTACTCTGCTACTTCCCATATTTGTTGACCTGAACTCGACTCAGTCCTCTTCAGTTAACTCTACACTGAGTGATATCCTTGACAAAGCGCTAAATTCTGCTTTGGCGTCAGTTGAGCCTACCGCCTTTGTTGATTCGGTTCTACGAGTCGTTCGAGCTGTGATGCCAGACATGATAACGTCGAGTTTGAATCAAATGCAGGCAAACAATCTAGATCTATTTCATTTATTCGGTAGAATATGGAGGTCTATTGGTCAGCAAAAGGATCAAACGGACCCTGACAACAACGTCGACTTGATGGACATTGATGAGGATTTCGACTCCCAAACCAGCAGAGCAAGCTCAGTGCATGCGCCAGTGGCAGCTCCACGCTTCAATGTTCAGATGAAGCTGGACATACAGGCTTTCTATATTGAGACAAGGGCCCGACTTCGATTCCTGTCCATATTGGATAATGATTTCGGACAGATTGGCCTTGTCCCCGATACGTACGTCGATCATCTTATCAAAATGCCTGACGAAGACCTCTTGATGTGTCAAAGCCTGCTGCTTGAAGTTTTTGGCTCCGATCTTGTCGTTACGCCAGAAAACGCCTTGTCGATCATTGAAAGATTAGGGGATTGTATCAGTCTGTCTGAATATCAATGTGCCGAAGTTGCTTTGAGTACTTGTATCGGGGTGATCGATGGACTACAGTCAATTTGGTTAAACGACAAACAACATCTATCCGAACGAGTTGGCGACCTTTACTATCACTTCATCAAAGTATGTTTAACTTCGAGCATATTTTCGCCCGGCGCCCAGACGTCAATGGTCCGGCTCCTGTTTACTTTATTACGAAGCAACACGGAATATGGCAAAGACCAGGGTCTTGATTCGCCACGAACCTGTCTTCTCTACATCCTGAAAAATGGACCTATGTCGGTGAAGTACACTATCTCGCAAAAGATTGCTGGCATCTTTGACTTGTTTGTTCTCAAACTTCACGACGAAGTATTTGTAGATGTTCTTGATAGCTTGCCGACTGACCCCTTGGACACTACTGGCATCGCATTTCGTCTACTGGTACTGTCGAATCTTGCCTGCAGATGGTCGACTCTACTTCGGAGGTGCACTTACCATATCTTTGAAACGCCAGGGAAGATTCCAAGATCAACGGATTATGCGACTCGGTGTTTGGTGAATGTGTCGAGAACGCTGAACCTGGAGTCGCCGAAGGCTCTGTTCCGGCTATTCTCTCGGCAACTTCTTTATACTTGGCTTGAATATGACCGCATCGAAGATATCCCATTTTCTATATTTGGCTTCAGAACACTTGGAGATCTGCTCAAATCTGCACAGTCCGAAGCCATTGGGCTTACTGTGATGCGTGGGCAGGATCAAACATTTGCAGAGGTTTGCCGTCTTCTGGGCAGTTCTGAGAGCGAACTCGTCCGTGAAAATTTTACTACTGCTGTTGCTTACAGCATGATCTTTGGTGACTCAAATGGAGGCGATGACAAGGAGCGTGGCGAGGCACATGTCAAAAAGCTGCTTGGGCGCACAGCTTATATGGAGTTGATTTACATTAATTTCGTCGACATCGCAGCACTGTTCTTCGACCTCATCGATCAAGAGAACTCTTTTGAAAGGGTCTTTTCCAGATTCAAGCTCGACTACGCTGGCCAGATCCTGAGCGCTGTCAAGGCCATTTCTCACTCTCCCGCCGAGTTACCAGCTAACCAACAGCCAATGTTCAAAGCCAAGTACCTAATCAACGAGCTTCACCGACTCTGTCAAAATACAGAGTTTCAATTCCATGATCTGTGGACGCCTCCCGTGGTTGTCTCCATAGCTCGCAAGCTTCTCAATACCGTTCACCCGGCTTTAGGGCCTCTGCATGCCTGTTCTGTACTTCGAAAAGTACGGGTTCTGATCTCTCTTGGTGGCTCAGTTGCCTTGGAGTCCTACCCCCTAGAAATGCTTCTGAATGCTACCCGCACATTCATCACCGACTCTGAATGTGCAGACGATGCATTGGGAATCAGCCAATATCTTCTCGCTGAAGGAGCCAGACACCTTAGCAATGTTCCATCATTTCTTGCCGGGTATGCCTTGTCAACCTTGGCATCACTCCGAGTCTTCTTAGAGTCGAGCCAGTCTAGCACAACTCAGGAAAGTCAGTTCAAGGCTACAATGAGCAAAGCAGAAACGTTTCACGTATGGATTAGCAAATATCTTGAGGAGTATGAATCGCCCGTGTTTAAGAATCTTGAGCAAAGGAGCGCTTTCAAGTCTATCACTCGATCTGCCGCTCACATTCGATCTTCCGGAAATGCTGAACGAGGAACTGCAGAGAGCAAATTGTTGTTAGACATTTTAGCCGACGAGGGTGCAGATCATCAGCTACTAAACGAACCTTCACGGCAACTCGCTCTTGGTCTCCTTTGTGGCGATTTCAGTATCCCCGAGACGATCAAGGACGACATTATTGAGTCTGATGAGGATGCTCTGAAGTACTCAACAGCTGTGTGGAAGAGTTGCGATACCGGAAACCTCAGCGAAGAATATCTCTCATGGGCAGGCCGAGTCGTTGGCCGAGCCTTCTCAGCATCCGGGGAGATCCCAACTGGTGTGCTACGCGAATCCAATCTTAGCCAATACCAGAAAATGGCACCAGGGTCGAATGGCTCAGAGACGGGAATACTTTATCTTCTGCAGGACCTCACCTCCAATCCTGATTCTATTACTGCGGGTCTGGCTGAAGCTGCCCTTAGATCCATCGTCTCAGATGCCAACAACCTAGATGATGAGTTACTGGCTGTAGCATGTCAAAAAAGTCTGACGGAGTCTCTTTTGGTCACGTCTCAATGGGGCACACATAGATCGCCTCCATCAGATAAGGGTCTCATAACACCCACATCGTCGCCTGATCAGCCGGATATCTGGTCTACGGATATCATTTCGAAAGACTGGCTTCTGAGCCTGAGTGCACACCTCGCTCGATACGTCCCGGAGTCAATTATTCTTTCCGTTCTGGCCCCTATTCTTGCCAGGGTTGAGCACTTTGCGGAGAGGGCCTTCCCCTTTGTTGTCCATCTTGCAATTTACTTCACAAGAAATCAACAACATTCACCCAAGCGCCAACTATCTGTTGCAGTCAAAAGCTGGCTCGAATGCACAGATGCAGCAGCCAAAGAAAACCAGAAGTTACTTATCAATATGCTATTATATCTTAGGACGCAGCAATATCCAAAGGAATCATCGATAGCTGACAGATCGCATTGGCTAGAAGTTGATTCCGCTTTGGTCGCTGCGGCAGCGTCACGCTGTGGCATGTACAAGACGTCCCTGCTATTTGTAGAATACGTCCCTCCAGAAACCTCACGTTCTTCAAGAACGTCTTCTGCAGCAACAAAGGAGGTGGATATGAGCGAAACTCTTCTCACAATCTTTGAGAACATTGATGACCCAGATGCATACTATGGACTACCAGAAGAGCCCAGTCTGTCAAAAATTCTTGCTCGCGTGGAGTACGAGAACGATGGCCCCATGAGTCTTGCATTTCGAGGTGCTGAGTATGACAGCAATGTTCATCTTGGAAACCCTATGGCTCAGTCAGATGGGCAGGCTTTAGTCAGGGCTTTCAGCACGCTTGGCTTGTCCGGGCCTTCAAACTGGTTCCTCCAAACACAGGATAACATGGAAACATCCCCACCTGTCCTCGAGGATACTTTTAACACAGCCAGAAAGCTTGGGATTTGGAACCTACCCGCACCTCCGAGTGACCATCATGCGGTTACAGTGTTTAAAGCGTACCAGAGCATTCATCAAGCGACGGATATCGACAGTGTGAGAGCTGCTGTGCATGATGGTTTTGGCCGCACAATGAGTAGCTTGGTAGTCCACAGTCTCAACGCAACGGCCCTGAGGAAGCGTCTGGGAGCTCTAGCTTCTTTAACGGAGCTTGACGATGTTCTTGGCGTTTCTGACAGTTCGGAAATGAATCTCCTTATTGAAAAGTTCAAGAATCGAAGCGACTGGATGAGAAGCGGGTTGTAAGTATTGGTGATTTGAGATACAGCATGTCACTAACCCTTTCTAGATACGAAAGTGTCAGCCAGATCTTGTCTTGTCGTAGCACGACAATGAATATGGTTAGCCAACAAAATACCTTGCGGACAAATATCAAACTTTCTGCAGCTACGGCAAGGCAAATGGAGGTTGAGTCAATGATCACTGCTTCTCAGATATACCGGTACCACCAAGCGACGCAGGAGAGCCTCAAGATCTCCACTATACTCACCAAGCTCATACCATCGTGCACAGCACTGGACCTGCATGTGGATGCAGCTGTTATCGTTGAGGCGGCTAACTCTGCCTGGGACTATGGACAGATGAGTACATCCATCCGTATGCTTCAGGATATCGACAAAGATTCTATTCTTGAGAAGCAAACTCTCCCGGTCAGTCGATCTGATTTGCTTTCGAAGATCGGTTACCAAGTGTCCGTTGCACGCCTCGAGAAACCACATGATATCCAAAAGAACTATCTAGAGCCTGCGTTGAAGGAGCTCAAAGGCAAGGGCCAAGGCCGGCAAGCTGGCTCTGTGTTCCACCAGTTTGCTATGTTCTGTGATCAGCAGTTGCAAGATCCCGACGGATTGGAGGACTTGGCAAGACTCCAGAACCTGAAGAAAGCAAAGAGTGATGAAGTATCGGAACTGAAAACCCTTATTAGTGGCACCAGGGACACTCAACTCAAGACCAAGTACTCACATGTTCTGAACAAAGAGAAGCAATGGCTCAATCTTGATGAGCAGGAGTTGCGACGAGTTGAACAGACGCGCAGTGAGTTTGTTCGCTTGAGTCTCGAAAACTATCTTTTATCTCTCATTGCCTCTGATGAGCACAACAACGATGCTCTCCGGTTCACAGCTCTCTGGCTAGAACGATCGGAAGAGGAAAGCACAAATCAGGCAGTCATGCGACATCTATCGGAGGTCCCAACCAGAAAGTTCGCTGGCCTCACCAACCAGTTGACATCACGACTCCAAGACAACAACACCACATTTCAGAAACTACTATTGGAGCTAGTCTACAAAATTTGTGTGGACCATCCCTATCACGGCATGTATCAAATATGGTCTGGAACAAAGGCAAAGGCACAGCAAAAAGATGATGTCGCTGTCTTGCGCGTCAGGGCAACAGATCGCGTTGCCAAAAGTCTGGCTGAGACGCAATCCGTGGCTAACATTTGGCTCTCGATCGACAAGACAAGCAAATATTACCATGCTCTCGCAATGGATCGAAATCCAAACAAGTACAAGTCAGGTGCAAAGATCCCGCTCAGAGATTCCACGCCCGGCCACAATCTTGTCAACTGTCTAGCAAAATATCGTATCCCCTCTCCCACTATGCACATCGAACTTTCAGCAACAAAAGATTACTCCAAGGTGCCTATCATATCCAAGCTAGAGCCCACCATGACCATCGCTTCGGGTGTCAGCGCGCCCAAAATCATCACAGCTATTGGAAGTGATGGAATCCGCTATAAGCAACTTGTCAAAGGAGGGCACGACGATTTACGACAGGACGCCATCATGGAACAAGTCTTTTCAGCTGTGTCATCTCTGCTCAAGCTTCACAGGACAACTCAGCAGCGAAATCTCAGTATCAGAACTTACAAGGTACTTCCGCTCACAGCATCTTCCGGATTGATTGAGTTTGTGCCCAACACAATTCCACTTCACGAATTCCTGATGCCTGCTCATGAAAGATACTACCCAAAAGACCTGAAGGGCTCCCAATGCCGTAAGGAGATCTTTGGGGTCCAGGGCAGAGCGGTGGCGACGCGCATCAGTACCTACCGCAAGATGACTGAGAAGTTCCATCCAGTCATGAGATACTTCTTCATGGAGAATTTCATGGACCCGGATGAATGGTTCCTCAAGAGGCTGGCATACACAAGAAGCACCGCAGCTATATCAATGTTGGGACACGTCCTCGGCCTAGGCGATCGACATGGACACAATATCCTTTTGGACCACAAAACTGGAGAGGTGGTCCACATTGACCTGGGTGTAGCGTTTGAAGCAGGCCGGATTCTACCGGTGCCTGAAATGGTACCATTCCGGTTGACCAGGGACATCGTGGATGGGATGGGAATTACCAAAACGGAGGGGGTATTTCGCCGATGCTGCGAGTTTACTTTGGACGCTCTCAGAGAAGAGCAGTATTCCATCATGACAATTTTGGACGTGTTACGCTTCGATCCTCTGTACACATGGTCTATCTCGCCGCTCAGACTGGCCAAGCTCCAAAAGGCAAGACACAACGATGACAGTCCAATGGACGACGAACAAAGCGAAGCCGAGACGAAAAAGGGCAAAAAAGCTGCAGGACATGTCAATGAGCCCTCTGAAGCGGATCGTGCTTTGGAGGTTGTGAGAAAGAAACTTTCCAAGACATTGAGTGTAACTGCAACGGTCAACGATTTGATAAATCAAGCGACCGATGAGCGCAACCTGGCAGTTTTGTATTCTGGTAAGTCGATATCCTGCGATGTGCGAGAAGCTATGAAACTAATATGTTGATGTAGGATGGGCAGCATACGCATGATGGGCTCCTTGGAAACGAACGAAATGCATACTACATAGGTCAATATGGCTTTCTGATAACTATATTAGAACAAAGTCTATAAATTTTGCGATAACATCCTATTCCTTCTCTATTTCTAGTAAAATAACCATAAAAATGATAAATAAGTCATCAAGCAAGTTGTCTAAAACCTGACACATGGCATACTAAGCTAACCTTGATCTTTGAGGGTATCGCGATTGTTGAAGTCCAATGTTAACTTGTAACCTTGATCAGAATCAAGATATTGAATTGCTGCACTATCCCAATATGCTCTTCAGGCGCATTACGATACATAAACTTGAGTTACTTGTATCAACAATTATTTTCGAGGATATCATGAGTTGCTTTATTGTTTTTGTCGTCTCCAAACCGATGACGCCTCTGAGGTCGGAGATAGGTTACACTAGCTCCAGGTTCCGTTATCTTATCTCTCCTAAACCTAGCAAACTGACATACCCACCTCAGCTCCATTGGAACTAAGGCATCTCATCCCGTCTTGTCTTTGCCATCTTCATCCTCATGAGAAACGTCTTCATACATCTTCAATAAAGCATTTTAATAATCCCTGACCCGAGTGAAATACCGCGATAACGCCTGTCTCGCACACTTTTGCATCTTAAACTCAATTCTGCGAACGCGCACTGAATTGCCCGAGAAGCCGAGGCCATAGCAGCTCTTTCAGCGGTTGTTCGTCTCAGGCTTCGTACTTTTAAGATCGTATTGCTTGGATTCGCTCTATGCAACCTTTGGCGTCAGAATCGACTTCTCCCTCCCGGCGCAGGCCGCGCTTAGACTCGTCATCCTCAGCATCATCACCCTTTGCCACGACTTCTAAGCGAGCGCGCTTCGACATGACTACCGCCAAAGCGCGGGGCAAGCTGCCCGAGACCGAGACTATCGACTTGACGCAGCAGCCCTCTGCCTTCAAGCCCTATGCTGGTGCCAAGAAATTGGTGATCAAAAATCTGCGAGCTCCGACAAACCGAGACAGCCAAGTAGCAGAGTACTACAAACGAACAGAGAAGGAGCTTGACAATGCTTTGGAGTCAATCTTTGCAGGGAGGACACCCGATGTTCCTCTCGAAAGGCTTTACAGAGGTGTCGAGGATGTTTGTCGGAAGGGGGATCCAGCCAAGGTATACCAAATGCTCAAGGAAAGAGTCGACGCACATCTGCAGCGTATTATCCTGCCAAGGATCCAGAAGAATGGACGAGCTTCGAACCTCGACACTTTAAAGATTACCCTGGAAGAATGGAAGACCTGGAATAAGCAAACGGTACGTACGTCCCGTGTGCTTGTGCTACTTCACGACGCTAATCAATTGCTGCTCAGATATTAATTCGATCCACGTTTAGCTTTCTTGACCGGACATATCTGTTGCGAGAAAACTACCCATCAATAAACGATATGGCCATTGGTCAATTCCGGAAAATGGCATTTTCCTCCCAAGCACATTCATACAAGAGCCCTGTGGGTGCAAAGCTTGTCGCGGGTATATGCGAATTGATTGAAAACGATCGAAGGGGTGGCGGCCAAACCGAGCCAACGTTACTCAAAGACTCTATTATGATTTTATACGTTTTGGGTGTCTATGTTAAACACTTCGAGCCCTTCTTCTTGGAGCAATCCCAAAGGTACTTCAAGGAATTCGGCGAGGCCTGGAGCACCTCCAGTCTCAAAGACTATATCTTGGTTTGCGAGAAGCTTTTGAAGAAGGAGGACTACCGATGCATTCAGTTCAATCTCGACAGCACCACGGAGAAGCAACTTATGGATTCTGCCCATTCGTTGCTTATTGGCAATTATTCCGAGAAGCTCTTGAATGGTGGTAGTCTAGGAAAGCTGTTGGCCGATAGAGAAGTCGAGTCAATGAAGGCTTTGTACGACTTGCTTCGACTATCGGGTATTCAGAAGAAAATGAAAGTTCCGTGGGGTGAGTACATCAGAACAGCAGGAGCGGCTATCGTCAGCGATAAAGAAAAGGGCGATGAAATGGTTCTGCGCTTGTTGGAGTTGCGACGCTCCCTTGATCTCATGATTCGAGACGCTTTCAACAAAGACGAGGACTTTCTCTGGGCCATGAGAGAATCATTTGGCAAGTTCATGAACGATAGAAAGGTTGCATCATGTTGGGAAACAGGAACATCAAAAATTGGCGAGATGATTGCCAAGTACATCGATATGCTCTTGAGAGGTGGTCTGAAATCACTACCCAAGGAGCTCTTGTCCGATTTAAAGGATCGTGAAACGGCACAGAAAGAAGGTCAGGCCAGCACTGGCGATGAGGATGCCGAGCTTGACAGACAACTTGACCAAGCACTCGAACTTTTCCGATTTATCGAAGGCAAGGATGCATTTGAAGCCTTTTACAAGAAAGATCTAGCCCGAAGATTGCTTATGGGCCGGAGCGCAAGCCAGGACGCCGAGCGGAACATGCTTACCAAGCTTAGAGGAGAGTGCGGTGCCAACTTTACGCAAAATTTGGAGCAAATGTTCAAAGATCAAGAGTTGGGCAAGGATGAAATGGAGTCTTATAAGCAATGGTGCCAAGGTAGTGCTGAGCGAAAGGCTCCTCTAGACTTGTCCGTCATGATCCTTTCGGCTGCTGCCTGGCCAACATACCCCGATGTTCGTCTCAATCTGCCTGATGAGGTTGCTACACAGATTGAGAGGTTTGATAAGTACTACAAGAACAAGCATACAGGTCGTGTGCTGACATGGAAGCATTCGTTGGCTCATTGCTCTGTCAATGCCCGTTTTGCCAAGGCTCCCAAGGAACTCCTCGTGTCGGCTTACCAGGCTGTTGTTCTTATGATGTTCAACAGCGTACCCGATGGCGGCTTCCTAGCCTATGAGCAGATCGCTACAGGAACCGGTCTTCAAGGCGGTGATCTTAACCGCACTCTCCAGTCGCTTGCATGTGGCAAGGCGAGAGTGTTGACCAAGCATCCCAAGGGCCGTGATGTCAAGCCCACGGACACATTTACATTCAACAAGACTTTCACAGATCCCAAGTACAGAGTAAAGATAAACCAGATCCAACTCAAGGAGACTAAGGAGGAGAACAAGGCAACGCATGAAAGGATCGTACAGGACCGACGATTCGAAACTCAGGCTGCCATTGTGCGAATAATGAAGAGTCGAAAGAGCATGGGCCATTCAGAGCTAGTGGCAGAAGTGATCAACCTGACCAAAAAGAGAGGCAGCATTGACACGTCAGCGATCAAGAAGGAGATCGAAAGGTATGTTACACGATGTATTAATGCCTTTGTTCAACGACTAACGTTACTCCCAGTCTTATCGAGAAGGATTACATTGAGCGAGAGGGCAATGCATACGTGTACCTGGCTTAAGACCTTTGTGGTTATGATTAATGGTATAGAGCAATAGCTCAAATACAGGAAGATCAAAGATACTGGAGCCATATCTGGTCTTTAAATTTACATGAATAAATTTGGTTCTTAAATTGTGAATAGCATAGATGCCCGGACGGCTGAAATATCGTAATTACTACCTTGAGTCTTGACAACTATTTCAACAGATGAATTATTTTATCAATTATATCACTAGACCGAATTATCTAGTGAGTGTGTCAAGTATATGTATGGGACTGATTTCGAGCATTCAATTCTCGATTATCGCACATTATGTGGGCATGTTTCTGTCGATGTATTAGAGATTGTGACAACTCCAACATCAAGGTTGCACAACTAACTAGTCATTAATATCAGACTTTTCAATTGATATGATTAGTTAATTTCACTCGTTATTGTTTATACTAGGTACTAGGTAAGGAAAAAATTAGACAGTTGTGATCAGGCTGGTCAAAATCGCAACAGTTTGCTTTGTGTTTAGGGTAGCTGACGAAGCAGTTCAAGTTTTGCTAGGATCAGCTGCTACTGTCCCAATATCGTTATCATCTCGACATAGACATTATATTTTCATTATTATTATTGGGACAAACTAATCCACCAGGAGTCATGATGTATGCGCAGAGAGTTGGTCTGCGGTATGGGTTGATCATGACGCGGCAACGGAATGTACTTACAATGAAAGACCACTTACACGGCGACAATCGTGGTCAACCGAAAGCTGACACGCCCGCAAAGCTGAATCAAAGCAAGTATACAACGGACCTGTAAGATAAGAAGGAAGGACATGATGGTGTACCCAGCCGGATTAGCACATTTGGGCTCGACCAGCTCTAAATAACGAGGCAACGACAAGGCAAACCACTCAAGGGGTGCCACATAGTTCGTACCAAGATTCAGTCAACATCTACATGAAAGTCTAGAGATAGGAAAAGTTGAACCCAAGGAGGTCAGAATGCTTGAATTGGTGGAATGGGGAAACATGTTGTAATGGTTGAGTTGTAGACTGAGTCTACTTGTTCTGAGGCCGTAGTATCAAAATAGACTGCCACAAAACGTCGCCCACGTACGTTCGCAGAAAACGACATCGAATTGACTTACAGGAAGTATTTCTTCTTTTCTGTTACATCTGCAAAACGAAAAGGAGGGCAAGACGCCCGGAATCAAAGGACCCCCTCACAAGGCAACCTCGAGGCAGAAGTTTCGGTCGCCCGATCATAGTTAGACTAGATCAAGTCGAGGGTGTGTCAAAGTGCAGTGCACTGGGGCTGCCTTGAATTTGCCATCCCATACATATTCATGGTGTAACCTCAGTTTTGACAACGGCTAGTTGCCTCATCACAATCGCTGTTCTGTACCGCCCATCGGACTCTATACTCGAGGATGCTTGACAGGTCACACGGCCACGAGGTGGTTAGACGTTGTACCGAAGAGTCGAGTATAGCAAAGCGTGTTGTTGTGCGCTGGACGAGAACTTGATATTCAGACTAGAGCTTCTATTCGAACATCCTGTTAGATGAAACAAAGTGAAACAAAACGGCACTTGACCTTTTTTTCACTTTCGCCTCGTTTTGATATGGCATTAGTCGTATTCTAGTCTCGACGTATGGGAAGCCTTGTAAGCCATCCACCAGCATGAACCTACGCCGCAAAACCACGTATAGGATAGGTCACTCCACCTACATTCTATATGCATCGCATATTTCTATGTTTGACATCGTTTGCACTTTGCATCTTTGATTATGCTTTAGCGTAGTCGGGCAACAGAACAGCTGACACTGGTATCATCGTGCATTAAACACCAGCGGACAAGGAAGGGTTGTAACTTGCCACCATTTGCATTTTGCTTCGAACGATACGACAATCGTCACTAGGCATTGTAGTGGTAAGCAATCACTTCACCGAAAATGCATTTCATGCGCGATCATTCCTGATATCAGGTCATGTACCAATTGGAACAGAGGTGGAATATGCGTACTCTACAACTGACGTGCTAGGACTCTTTCTTTTCCTAGCCATGCATATCATCCAGCTTACGACAATTGCTTGCATATCCGACTTTCCCGTCAAGATTCAAAATATCCGCCGGACCAACCAAGAAGCTCCTGGCTAGTCTCAGTTACAAGCTCCTTGACACAAAGATTCCTCGATATGTCCAACCTTGACCCTGTTCTTCAGTCAGCCTTTGTCCGCCCTTCGCCCTGGTACTGTACCTGTAAAACCACAGCAATAAACTGATTCCACGCGACATTCCTCGATTGTGGCAACATGCTGTGCTATGTTCTTTGTACAAAGTAGTAGTACAGCGCAGCCCCAGGTATATTTCATCAGCGAGCGTTAAGGCCCAACATGTTCGTAGACATCTCGAGTCTGAGCCTTGGTGTATCTGAGGCAATTATCTGATTTAACAATCCTTCCGAAGAAATCAATGCAGGGTCCTCTCACGCCTTGATAATTGTTACGCAGCGTTAAGATCTCCAGATCATCATCCGTTGGCCGCGAATACCTCACTCACCGAGCGCGGCGTAACACTCCCCGTGAACTTGGAGGTTCGCAATAGGATGGTCGGTACCTATATTGGATGAGGTGTCGGGAGATCAGCATATCCTGGAAACGGCGATCGCCTTGCTTGCATGTCTCGGCGCGCGCTGGGAAGAACAGACTGTCGGTGCCAAGTCACAGATCGGCTTGAGTCAGCCTCTCGGCAACGTGCCTCATCGTTCGGTGGCCGTATTGAGACACGATGCGGTAGCACGGTATGGAGTCTCGTTCGAGAAGGCTTGATTTGAGCCGTGGGCTTTGCCGACATGACAATGCAAGCTAACAGTCTAGCCGCATCAACCAGGCGATACTTGAAGTTGCACAATATCTAAACAAAGAAAAGACGGGCAACTCAACCACATACCGAACATCCTAGACTGTCTCGGCTGATTATTATGGCTTAGCTTAATCATAACCACGGCGCAATCTTGAATGTAGCTGGACTGCAGTAAGTGGTGCTTGTAATGGAGGTATGCGGGCGAACCACTTCAGTCCATCAGAATGTGGCCAGATATGGTTCGCGACTTGGACTGGCCATGCTCCAGACTTTCCTTTCGTCGTACAGGACTGAATTTTGCAATCAAATGAATTTATCATTGCCGCGTCGTGTCGGAACTCTCAGGTTGACACGTATCTACGTACAATGTCTCTTCGGGTTCAAATAGACCTCGAATCGCCCACTAGGTCTCATCAACAGACATAGACACCATCCACCACCCAACTCTACAAGACAACTTTTCCAGTTCGCATATCAACAAGTGCAAAAAGCTTGCTCAACGACTAGCTTTACACACTTGTCTCAGCGCGGCTGTGCCCCTTCTCAACCTTCAAGCTCACATTCGACCTCCCTCTTTTTAGTAGGACGCACCCTTTACCATCTCGGCAGCCTCACTTTTCTATTGCACAAGTGGTAGAACTAGAATCCTTCGGTTGCCCCAGAGTTGCACCCATCCAAGCTCTCCATTGCCAGTCATATATATCAGAGCCCTATCTTCCCCTTCTTCGTGGTTTCAATCCCATAGTGGAATTTGCAAATCACCAACTCAAGGCCAATCGCAATATGGCTAATCTTCATCCCGCCGGGGCTATGCCTCGTGACATCCCATCCCAAATGCATCAACAGCCTCAAGCATCACGGCCTGGACGGCCCGTGCCTCAGAGCAACGGCGTCTCTGCAGGACCTCCGGCATTTAGGCCTGTCAACACACAACCCTACCACCATCCCCCACTC